>JAIUZE010001857.1:0-139307 GCA_022085475.1 Heliosperma pusillum | reverse complement strand
ATATACATGTGAGATACGATAAGAACAGATAGGCAATTCTATAGAAAAATGATAAGATCATGTGGGAATCAAATCCGTAACCATCATGTTATTCAAAGACTCGGGATAGACACTCTTAGGCAATCGAATACGCTCACTAGGGCTTGCATCTCAACGTTAGCGGTATAAGATTGATAAGATTGAGACTCGACAGACAAACCAGTCAAGTCATGCGATGATCACATAATATCCAACATATTATCATCCATTCACGAACCAAGACATTGACGGTGTCCAATCATGCAATGACCATGAACAAGATCTGGAAATCACGCATCAAAGAACGAAACAGACGGACATCTCACGGTAAATGAAACGCACTACATCGGGTCCTAGCAAGAATGATTAAAACAGGCATAGAGACTAAAAGCATTCCCGAACTACATACACGATGAGCATTCGTATATGTCGGACTAATTTCCTCCTGGTAAAGACGAATAATAAATATCCGGTCTAGTCTAAAACCTGGCCAGGATCGTCGGATATAACGTGTGTTCCGATCGACATGCGATAAACGTTTCGCATCCAAGACTCGGTCTTACACTAGACGCCGAGTACCCCCAATTCGGTAGATCAATTCACGAAAGAGGCGGAAAAGAGCTCAAGCCTCATAACAAGCGGTACGCTACATGCAAATAACACCACCTCGCAAGTACACCACATTTGACGGCCGGGTCGATCAACGCATAGCGTTCAACTCCCAACCACGTCGTCGTATGCCCACTAACACATGCATTTAAGCAGTAGGATCCCTCTCCGTTCCGACATTCCAGCCTTACGAACGGGAAGGTAGCCAAGGGAATGAGAGTACAAAGCACAAGACAAAATAGTGCTCAAACCGTATCATTTGTAAAAACCGACTCAAAGTGGGACATGGCAAAAACCGTCACAAAACATGTGATACAAGCGAATGAAATGTCATATATTCAAAACATTAATATTATAAGTCACTACGTAAAATTATACGATAAACGAACGATCGGAATTATTATAAATGAAATCCGTAAACAAGAAATACAAACAACATTCAGCAGGTGCCAGCCGGTCAGGTGGACCGGCTGCCGATCTACCGGCTAAGGCCAAACCTCATACGAAAAACCAACTTCAAACATCAGTGTGTCCCAGCCGGTCAGGTCGACCGGCTGCCGGTCAACCGGCTGGGACCAAAGGGTCATTTGAAAACAAGGAAGAAAGAAGGGGTGTCTCAGCCGGTGGTCTGACCAGCTGCCGGTCGACCGGCTGAGACCAATGCCTTATTTCAAAATCACGTAAAAGTGTAACAATTTACAGCCACTGCCCCAGCTGGTGGTCTGACCGGCTGCCGGTCGACCGGCTGGGGTCCAATGTACACGAAAGTCACCATTTCAACTAAGTTCAACATTTAACAATTATCGATTATCAACATAAATCATAGATTCTCATGTAAATTCTCAACAAACGATATATACCATCATCAACACAATTACCAAACTCACCAATCGTATTCTAAATACGATTTCTAGCATAGATAACATGTAAAACACGTAAATGATACCGAGTAACCCTTCACTGTTACCTTTAAGCGTCTTCACTACTCGTCAAGCTCCTCTTCAATTAGAAAATAGTCTTTGTCGGGATCTTGGAGGTCACCACCTACAAATAGATCATAAAAGATGAATAAAATTCATCTTGAGAAAGACGGAAAGTTGAAAAGCGAGAAAGACGATGATTTTAATATCAATACGGATAGAGGAAGGTAAGAGGGGAAGAATGAGACGAACTTACGTGAATTTCAACAAGAAACGAGGAAGATACGATGATTTAAAGATGGATCAAAATTGGAGGCAAGGGTTTCTTAAGGAAGAAGTAAATTTGATTGTGTTTGAGTGAAAATAGGTTAAGGGAGGAGTATGAGTATGTATAAGGAAAAAGTCAAGGAAAGTCAAACTCGCCTTAAGACGGGATTCTCATGGAATCTCGCGGAAATTCCAAATACGAACTCGGAAATTCTAAATTCGACTCGGAAAATTAAATTTACGATTAAAACTATATTTCACTGAAAAGTAACCGTAAAATATTTTCACTATAAAAATAGGGTACATTTCCGGGTGTTACAAGAAGTATAAGATAAAACCCCTATATTTGAGCTCGTATCTGCCGCCCCCCTCTATCAATTCCTCTTCTTCATTTTTCCCTTCCATTATCATTTCCAATTAAAATCTCATCCCCTCTAGTTTGATCTTTATTTTCAAAATTTCATACTCCAATATACGGAGTATACATTTGGAGTAATTTTGACACTTAAACTAACACATTTACAAAAAAAAAAAAAAAAGAGACAAATATTTGCATATTAGTTGTTTAAACTCATTTTTTATTTTGTTTTCTGCATCTGAACAATTTGATTTGTGAGATACATAGCTAATTTGGTAAGTACTTCAAGACTAAATTATCAAATGATATTTCTTTTTTTCTTTTTAAGTTATACTCCGTATATAGTAATTTTTCATGATCTTTTAATCGAATATATAGATGATTTATGTAGAAAATAAAAATGTACTCTTATTCAGATTTTTTTTTACTTTTATATGATTTTTCTAAAAAAAATATATTTCCCTAATTATATTTGTATTTATGTGACCCCTTATATTTTTTGATATTTGATTTTTTTTATAAAATTAATTTCTAAATGATTTATTTTCTAGTAATAATCCTAATTTTTTTCCCAAATCGCTTGATTTTTTGTTCATTACCTAACTTTATGTGACAAACAATTCTATTAAATTTTTTCATACTGTTAATTGTTAATGTATGGTTTTATATGAGAACAATTATGAAAGAGAACAACTATGAAAGAGAGTAAATAAATATTTTGCAAAATATGTGGGACCCATTCTTCTTTTTTGCTTCCATATTTTCAGCAGCCAATAGAAAGTCTTCAAATGTTTGTGGATTAGTATAAAGTAGATAAGGCTAGATAGTAGAACATGCATATATAATAAGTAATGCAAAACATTATTGTGCGAGAGGCTAATTTTAATTATGTTATACGTTAGACAATAAGTACATAGAGCTTAGGGAATAAAACAAAACTTTGGGAAATCTAAACCGCAAACCCTATAATCTTATTTTTTCTATATGGTCGCTAAGAGAACTTTTTTAGATAATCGATACAAGTTTCCCTAAAACAACAACCTAATATAATAAAAAAAAAACACAGTCCTAAGCTATTGCGCATGATATTGCGGCACAAGCTTCCCAAATTAACTAATCACTTCAGGTTGAAGTTGGTACATAGCGCATGATATTTGCTATTATCTTAAATGTATTATAAATAAGTAGTAAAGGTCTAAGTCGGTTATGCAACATCCAGCACCACTGTACAGCTCCTTTGCGGTAGTTTCTAAGTATTTTGCTCTAGTGAATAAATAATTTAAACGATTATATTTGTAAGATGAAAAATAACATGCATCCTATAGTCAATTAATAAGTACATGACTTCAAGCGAAGTACCTGAAAACTGCAAATACTTGGAAGAGGTAACTTTTATTAAACAATCTGTTTGGTAGGTGCATACTGAAGGCATTCATAATCACCAAATAAATGGTATGACTATACGCAAGTTTTTTTTTTGGAGTGACGGTGCAACAGCCAGCAAAAAACAGGTGCACTACTAACAAGGAAGGCCGTAGGTACAACAAATAGGCTATTGTAAGGAAAACATTGCCGCAATGCCGCAACAAATCTGTAATTGTAAGGAAGCATTATATATATGAGAAGTGGAATAAATTTACAAAGAAAAAGGCTAGAATATACCTGGCCATCAGTAAGAATCAACCTTTGGTATTTGTTGGAACTCTGAGAAGCGGTACGAGGAAATGACTTCTCCAGCACACGCACTTTTGCGGTCCATTTTTGAGTGTCAGGAGTAATGCTAGCTATATATTTCTGTTTTGTTGTCATTCTAAGAGAGAAAGTAAAAAGGCGTTACAAATACATAATTATAAAAGGTAGCGATATAATGTGGCAAAGAAAGAGTGTACCAAAATAAGAAACTTTTAGTTTGTCTTTGCGAGTTCAAGGAGTTCTTTATAAACAATATTACGCGTGGAGTTTTGGGCGGGCTCTTTTTCTGATGGCTTTATAAGTACTTTAATAGCTGATGCTGTTCTTGCTCGGGATAGAGCAACATATAACTGCCCGTGTGAAAAAACTGGATGCGGTAAATATATTCCTGTGCAGCCAAGAGTTTGGCCTTGCGCTTTGTTTACAGTCATAGCAAAACAGAGTCTTATTGGAAACTGGGTTCTAGTGAAGGGAATATAGAAGTTTTCGTGTCCACTGGGTTTTAGCGGAATTCTTGGAATGAATACTCTCTGCCCTTTATAAGGACCAACGACAATTTCTGCGTCAATCACATTTCTTTCGAAACGGCGACAAATTAAGCGTGTCCCATTACACAAGCCTCTAGAGGGGTCAAAATTTCTTAGTAAGAGTACAGGGCAGTTAGTTTTTAATTTCAAGATATGGGAAGGAAGACCATTAGGTGTCAAACTGTTAAGGAAGTCTTCATGCTGACTTTGTTCATTAGTGTCTATGGTTTTGTCATAGCTACAATACACAAAAGTCTCGCCCAAAAATTGGTCGATAAGTAAGCCGTTAATGTAGTCAACGTCTTCATTCTTCGGTGTTAGTATTGTTCTATTAACAATTTCGTCTATTGAGTACATAGTGTCGTTTAGTTTTGGAAATACATATTCGATAAGAGCTTTTAAAGAGGATGTGTCATCTATATATGGTATGGTTACTGAAGATGGGAGCTGAATGAAGTCATTCGATATAGTTTTTTCCTCTCCATTACCAACTCGTAACAAGTACTCACAAAAAGACGGGTCATCCTTGGCACGCATATTCTCTGTGAGGTTAATTTTTTGTAGATATTTCCACAAATGAGAGGTAACTAAGCTACTATCTATGAGCTCATCTTTTGTTGCGTTCGGGACAACAGGTAGAACCTGGCGAAAATCGCCTCCGAAAACAATGACCTTACCACCAAAAGGCAAGTCACAGTCATTTATATCCTGCAACATTAAATCAAGAGCTATAACAGTTTTTTTCTTAGCCATAGTGGCTTCATCCCAAAGAATGACTTTAGCAGCTCTAAGTAATTTGTCGAGACCAGTTTGTTTACTTATATTGCAGCATGTATTTTCATCAATGTTTATCGGTATTTTAAACCTAGAATGTGCAGTTCTAGCAAAGGGAAGGTTGGACGCCGCTACGCCAAATGTAGCGGTGGCTAGTGCGATTAATCCCTTGGACCGTACAGCTGCTAAGATAGCTCTATAGAGAAATGTTTTCCTCGTTCCCCCAGGTCCGTCAATGAAAAATACTCCTGGAGTATCTGAAAAGATCTTGGCTGTTATAGCGTCAAAGGCAATTCTTTGTTCTCCATTCAAATTGGATATTGTTACAAGGTCGTCCTCTGTTACTAAGATGCTTAACTCATCTTCAATTTCTTTGCAGAGGGCAGTATCTTCAAAAGCGTTTAGGTCGAAATCAACAAATTTATAGTCAGCAATGTTTTTTCCCATAGACTCTAATGTAGAAGTTAATATTTTCAGCACTCTATATCTAATCTGGTCCTTTGAAAATGCTTTGGTATATTCAAAATCCTCTGACATGGATTTTTCATATTTTGCCCACAATTCTTTAGGATTTTTAGGGTCACAGTAAACGAGGATTGTCGCAAATAATTGTCTTAAACTATGAGGCATCTGATATATAGAAGCTTCTTCTAAGCATAAGTCTAAACTATTTTCAGAATCTAACAAGCCATGTAACAAAGCAGCTTCTCGATAGGAAATTGCTTTGGTTCCATTAACAAAAAACAAGTCATCAAAACATGTTGCAGTGCCAATCTGATTTAACAAAATGCGAAGATAGTATCTTTCTCCTTCAGTGGGGTTGGTTGTAACGACACGACCAATCACGTCTTTTGCTCTTCGTGGGTGCCAAAATCGATTTTTGGGATTCCATACAAACTCTTCAGGAAAATGTTTATATAATAGATGTTTAGGGTTCATCCCTATTTTATTCATATAAAAATATTGAGTTAACATTGTTTCTTTTTTGAAATCGTTATCGACAATCTTATGTAAGTCAACATGTTCTCTAAATGTCACAAGTTGTTGGTTTTCTAAATGTAGTTGTAAGCTTTGTACAGATGGATAAATTTCGTTTAGAGGGAATTTATATATTCTCCACATTGCTTCCGGCGGAGATATCCAGCGACCTGATTGGAATTGGGAAATTTCGTCTACGCCTGTTAACACATCAGTCGAAGAAACGTTGCAAGACACACGATCGTGGCCTTTATATATGTACTTGTATAAATACTTTAGTGCCTTTATAGTGGAACAAACTTCAACATTAATATGACAGTCAAATTTGGCAAGCAAGTACGGATTATATGGTATAACCCACCTATTATCTAAGACGCAACGTCTTACAGTTACTTCTTTGCCATCATTTCTTCTTTTGTATATTGGATATGAATTTTTTCCATGCGTTGTTGTCATGCAAAACGATTTTGGATATTTATTTTTACATTTACCATCGCTAGACATACAAACGTTTGTAGGTTTAAGTCTTCCGCATGGACCATGCATCATGTGTTTCACAACAGCAGCATATAAATGTGGGTTAGTATCTTTATCAGGAAGTTCAGCACACACAAAGTTGTCGTAAGTTTCAGGGGAATTTAGTTTATGTGATGGTTCGAGGATCAAAAGCAAATGAACATGAGGAAGGCCCCTTTTTTGAAATTCAACGACATAAGTATATGCTAATATGGGGCCGAAAATTTGTCTTTTAAATAAATCTGTTTTTAGTTCTTCTAGTTTTGCTTTAAAGATGCGTGCAACTAAATCAGGGCGATTCTGAACCTCGTCGTTATATCTTAACTCTTGCAAAATTTCAGGCCAGTTTGGATTACAGGTCATAGTTAAAAATAAATCCGGTTTTCCAAATCGCTGAACTAAGGTCATTGAATCAACGTAACGTTTTCTCATATCTCTTGGGCCTCCTATAAAAGAAGAAGGTAATATTATTCTTCTACCAATCTTTTTTGCTCTATATTCTCCCATAGCTATACTGTCAACAATGCCTTGGTAAACTTCAGCTCTTATTTCATCTTGTTTAAGGCGGAAGAAGTCAAGTCTGGTACTTTCAAGTTTAATGTACATATCGACAACATATTGTTGTAGCAAACGGCCTGAATGTAATAAAATTGATGTAATATTATTTCTTATTTGTAATTTATAGCAGTAGTATTCTCTACAGGAAACTGTTTTGCGATTACCTCTTCCAGCTTTTGAGACTGCGATGAAAATGTTTTTTAAAATGTGTTAAGTTTGTGCAGGGGAAGTGTGAAAATGCTGTAACAGAAGAAGAGCAAAGATGGTGAGAAAAAACCTGCTTCTTCCAATTGAAAAAGAGACGCCGCAGAGTTGCATTTGAGTAAATTAATAGCGTCATTGCAGTTGTATGATGTTTTTTTTCCCTTTCATTGCACGCGGAATACCTTGGTGCCAACCAATGTCTCCATGTGGAAATAACAAGGGATACTGGAGAGGATCGTAGCAACCGTAGTAGTGGTGAACTCTACACCTGTGACCGTTGTGGCTGTAGACAACAATATCACGCTCTGTAAACTCAGTGTCCTCGCAGTCCACCCAAATGGCTGCTACTTGAGAGGCAGTGGGTTGGTTGTGCGTGCGTTGATCCAAATCAAAAGTGGATTTTATTACTATTTTGTGATTTGACAGATCAGGGATATCTTTTAGGCGTCTAAAGAAGTTCTCGTACGGGTTAACTTTCAGTAGTTCCGTAATTTGAGAAACAATATCAGCACGTACTATAGGCGTTGCTTGTATTCTGTTTCCAATTTCGTGGTCTGTGTCAAAAAATATAACTGCAAGTATGTGGGTTTATTATCTGAGGGAAGCAACTCGTTCACAAAATGGTAAACTTGTCCTTGAACTTTAAAAGTATAAATTCCTTTGTTTCTTTTGCATAATTCTTTATCGAACCGAATGCCAAGTGATGTAAAAGCGAAGTTGTTAATATAAGAGCGTACATATTTTAAAAATTCAGGTGTTTTTAAAGTCTGAGATAAATACAACGTACAAATTTCAGCAGGTGCATTATTATTAACTAAAGATACATTACCATTTGAGCAACAAAAACCTTTGGATTCACGGTAAAATTTCTTAGCTCCGCAATGCTGGCAATGGGTAGGTTTAGGAAGAGTAAACGGTTCAGCTAAGACAGGAGGGAAACTATGTGGGGTTTTAGGTCTTGTTTAATCTATCCGTGGTCTGAAATCAGTAGGTGTGGCAACTACTAAATGTGATGGTGTTCCACGATTGCTGGCGGATAAAAAATTATGTAGTGGAGTACATGTAGAAGTAGACCCTTGTTCAAAAATGGTGAAAAAGGAAATGTGTTCTTTGCCTTTGTTTGTAAAAGTATGTGTGTCATTCATGGATTTTTGAGAATCTGCTATAGGAACACGGAAAATTTGTTTACTTTTACAATTCTCTTTAAATGGTTTCCTCCTATAGTATGAATCTCTTTGTTTTTTGCGTATTTCCATTTTTCTTTGTTCAGATAAATTAGCATACCATTTTCGCCTATTCTCATTTCTACGTAATTTTTTTTCTAAGGGGGGAGACATGGTTTAAGTCGCAGCAGTATTAAAAGCAAAGACGGTGGCAACAGACAGTTACAGTATAAGGTCGAACGTAACAGCGAGGTAGAAACAAATATAATATAGTAAATAATAACACAACACATGCGCAATTTCACAAAAGTAACGATGCGTAATTAAATCTACGTGAAATAAGGAAAGAGAGTATACATAAACTAAAAAGCGTAATAAGATTGTAAGAGAAAAGCAAACCTGAAAAGCAGAGGAGAGAAAAAAGAAAAACAAATTCTAGTTCAAGCGGAGGTAGTGGCTGCAACACCAAGCTGTAGCTGGGAAGAGCTGCAAAGAAAAGCAGAAGTTAAATTTTTTTTTGTTTAGATTGTTGAAATGTACACAAAAGTAAATGTGTTTAATAAAACCAAAGCAAGACCAATAGACGAAGGTAAATGACAGCATGCGTGTAGCCAAAAAAATGCACAGACGAATACTCGTACGTAATGAGTAAGAAGAGGACAACCCAAGTATATCAAGCTGAGGTAGTTAAAAAAAAAGCAAAAACAGGTCTGACCTGGACTCCTAAAACAGCACAATAGTAGGGTATGGAAGGCATAATGCACATATCTGTAAGAAAACACACTCTAGCCACAAAGGAGGACGTCGTTACACTATGGCTTCTGTGGTTTGTGTGCTAAGTAACTGAAAGTGAACAGAATTCGGTGGGTGTAAAGGTGAAAATACTGTAAGTGGCATACGCTAAGCAAGACGCGCATGAAATGCCGTTAAACTAAATTGTAGAAGTAATGTACGTAGGATGGATAAGGTCGTAATAGATAAGGCAGCCATAGAAAGCCGATTAAGTAAATTCAACAATGGAACGACCGATGTTAAAGGTACGAAAGATAAGCGTTAAAGCCGACCTTACGTACACAACATCGTCAGAGCAACGCTCAAAGGTAGAAGGAGCTCTACAAATGGAAACAGCTAGAAAGAGCGTTAGAGCGCTACAAATGGAAAAAGTAGGAAATGATATTGTGATATAAAACTTACGAAACCAAAGATAAAACCTAAATGTCTGAGCGATAGCGCTTTTATCACTTTTAAAAGCCAATTTAAAACCCTTACGAAACTTCAGTTAAATGTAACAAACTAATAATGGCATTAAGAAATAAGAGGTAAAGACAACATGAAAGCCATTAAAAAGCTCGACTTTCCTATTAAGAGTATGGTTACCTTTTCTTCCAAACCACAATAAATTAGACTCCAACTCGTAGTCAATTTAGGAGGGAAAATATAATAAGAATGAAGGACAACTTGAAATGTGAGAATGTTAAAACGACTTCTCTGAGATGTATGTAACTATGTACACTACAAAGGTGGTACAAGTGTACAACCATTTAAATTATTAGTAATAAGAATGTTAATAGGACCATTTATATGTATGTTAATACAACCATTTGCTTTGAAATGTGAGAATGTTAATACGACATCATGGTAATTGTTTTAAGCTTGTCCCTCATTCTTATTATATTTTCTCTTCATCAAACGATTTCTCGTTTTAACATTCTCACATCCTTATTATATTTCAGTTGTTAGTTTGCTAAAATATTATTAGTAATCTAAAACATGAAATGATCGAACTCATATCAAATTTAAATGGCCCTATTGGTAATAATTTATTAGTTAAGGTAAGTTCAGTTGTTTTGTCATGTAGTAAGAATCACTTTGTTTTTCCCGTAATTTCATATATCTCTCTTTGAATAAAGCTGCATACCATTTTATATTATATTTCCATTTCCTCGGAGTAGGGAGTTTTGTTTTTGTTGGGATCGACATGTTTAAACTTAACAGTAACACCGACAACTAACACGACAGTGAAAGTGTAAGCTAAAACATAATGACAAAGTAGATTTTGCTTGAAAAACAGGAGCTAATGATATTCAATCAGGTGCATTATATATACGTTGCTAAAGGATACTATTAATTTTTAGGTCTGCGTATTAGAACCACAACATACATATATACTAATAAACTGTTCAACAAAAAACTGTAATTTTCTTGCAGCAACCGCAACTCAGCTAAGTCAGTTTCAGCCGACGAAAAGTTTACCTAACAGGTATGCCACCCACCTGATATCAGAGCTTAGTAAATGTAATTTAACATAAATAAGGTGTAATTTCACAATGACCTTTGAGCATGGTAAATAGAAAGCAACTATAATAATAATTCAGTTTAAAAAATTCAAACTTTAAGCGCAAAAGCTTAGACCTAGTAGCATTAACATCAAATTTCAACATACCCACAACAGAACATGAGCAGACATCACGAATCTAACAAAAGGGTATACAAAATTGGCACCAAAGTAGAAAATATAAGACAAATAATAAAAAATAAGATGAAGGCATATAGAAATAATGAGATTAGGAGACCTTCTCAGGAACTTTAACTTTAGACATCGGAAACCAACATTAAGAGTTAAGACTGAAGTCATATAGGCAAACTAAACAGTCGCCTTGTTTCTTTCATCGGATACTTGCTTGCGATGTATTCCGTCCTATTCTAAGCTAACGGACAAATGCTAAAAAAGGTTGTCTTTAATTGAAATTGTTTAACTCTGTTTAGCACATTTGCTAAACCCAGAACACACTAATATCATAATATAATAAAAATAATATAATATATTGTATATTTGTATCAGAAGAACACAAAAGCTGAAGTCATATAACCAAAAAATTCTTCCTGTAAATTTCATCAAGCACTCGGCATGGGATGCACTAATTGTCACTCGCAGCTAACTGAAGCAGCAAAAAACATCGGTTTATTTTAAAAAAAAAAAAAAATTCGGAGGCCGAAAAAAAAAAGAAGATGCAGGCAGACTGAGCACCCGAAAACTAAGCTTTCAGTGTAGTAGAAGAGTAATTCAATTTTAATAATTATATATAAACAAACACCGAAAGTAAAACACACTTCGTGACCCTAAAATGTAGATCCAGTTATAGGAGTGCAAAATAACACCTAAAAAGACTATCACAATTAATTGAATCGAAGCTAGCACAGTAAGGCAGACATACAGATAGATCCTATCCGAACAATCACAAAAAATTGCATCAAAGGTAGAGCATGAAGGCACAAATACAGACCTAATCGCAAGCCTGGCCACAGCGATACAACCGACGCCGAAACGCGAAAGACGGACCCACTATTTGGGGCTATAGTGTCGCTGATTCAAAGATAGACCAGCAGTGGTGCGCCGAGGAAGTAACACAAGAGAGTCGAGGCGGAGATAGTGTATGGGGATAATGGATATATGTATAAGTAGTAATAAATATATAAAATAAAAAGCAAGAAATAGTAATTATGAAATGGTAATTATGAAATGGTAATTATCTGCTAAGAAGGGGCTGGGTAGATAAGAATAGGAAGTAAGAGAAACGATCTGGCAAATAGGAGGTACAACTGTCACAATTGTGATACTGCCAGCAATGAAGAGTGTAATGGGCTAAAATCAACGGTTGTAAAAAAATGGAATGCCTTAATAGTAAGAGGGGTACAATTGGCAAAATGAAAATTACGCAGAGGAATTTCACCTCTTTTAAGGTATAGGATATAGGATATAGGATATAGGATATAGGATATAGGATTCACCAACACAAGGGACCACAATAAAATAGAATGGGGTTTAAGTGTTTCTTAACACGAGTAGAATTCTTAGGGAGACCCTATTATAATGCTAGTATGGTTTCGGAACCTTTTGTCGTTATAATTAATTGTTGAACGTTTTATACATAAATCAAATAAGAGGATAGTATAAGTAATTGTTTATATTATTTTGTCCGTATGTTTTGTATTAGAACCGTTATAATGCTAGTATGGTTTCGAGACCCTTCGTCGATAAAAGTAATTAATTATTTTAATACTCCCTTCAAGTCACTATATTGTTACCTATTTCCGTTTTCATGCTAGTCGGGTTTTGTTCCATCTTTCCTTATTTGGTAAGTGCTGTGTTGTCAAAAACTAATTGTATGTGTTTGTCTTGTCCAAATTCATTTTCATAATTATTGTGTCAAAAAAAAGGGAACAATATTGTGACACCCTGCGATTTCGCAGTAAAGTAAACACATAGATTTGCAGCGGAAAACACGAGATTTTGAAAACTTTAAAAACAAAACCGCGAATGTCACTATAATATAAATCCAAAACTTAATTTAATAAATCGTTTACACAAATTGTATCTTAAATAAATACAAGGGACGTCGATCCCATGATAAAACACGGTTAATATACTAAACTAATGTAAACTACACGCCAAGGGTAAATCGCTGTAAGAACAACGCTCGCTAGCTCACTCGCCACAACCCCATGCAAACACCAACGTGCAACCTGTTCATTCATTAAAAATGAATGCCACAGTCAGTGGGGAGTAACTCAGGGTTCTCTCAGCCATATCACATCAAAACGCACATAAACAAGCATGCAATCATGTGTCATCATGCAAACATATATAGCATACCGGATGTGAGAATAACATTATGATAATAACAATTAAGAGTAAAGGAAACCATCATCCATCATCATCATGCAATACAAGTTTTCACTAGTAAAACTATTATACTCATTAATCTCGTTTTTTCTAGATAATTGAACGAACTTGTAAAAATCATAATAAATTGAAAACATCATATTTTAAGGCTTGGTCAGTTTGTGTAGATTCATTTATGAGTCTACTAACTTTAAGTAATTGAAGGGCTAAGTCTAAAACTGAGTTTAAGATACCCAAAATCATACCAGAATGTGTCGGATTTTGAGACAACAAAAGTAACAATGCATAAATCCATCTTAACAGAATGAAATGAGTTGATTCCAGCGCCTAACATGCTTTAAAATCAAAGGATATTAACATGTTAAAATATGAAACATTAAATCGTTCAATAGATATACTTTTATAACTCATTAATTGTGACATGCAATCCCGAGTTACCCAGAAACAGGTTTTACTAATCTATTTTTCATTTTAAAACGGTGGATGCAAGGACTACGAAATTTTGTGATCATTTTAATAACATCATAAGGTACAACATATATTAATTTCACATGAAAATAACGAGTTTAAGTCTGATTAATATTCTGTTCATAATCAAACTACTGATTTTGACACTTCAATGGTTGTTATTTGCTTAGATCTATGCATGCATGAATGGAGACTTGTTTGTTGAAGTTTATAGTTTAAGAAACATATGAATATGTGTTGTGGAGATATTGAAACAAAAATAAATGATTTTGGATATTCCTTACATGGTGAAGAACATAAGCTAGGCAAGATCTTCCCCTAAACAAGTTTCTTCTTCTTCCTTTTCTTTCCTCTCTTTCTCCCTCTATCCTCTCTCTAATTTTTGTGTGTATGAATGAAATTTCAGATCTGGTTGTGTGGTTTCAAATGATGTGTTAATGTTTAATTATGTGAGTTTTGAAAGGAGGAAAAAGGGAGACATGGGGAGGGGGAAATGAAGACACAAGGGGGACAAAAAAAGGGCTAGCAACATCACTTTTGCATGCTTTGTCTAGGCACTTAATATGGGGTCTAGGCATGCTTAGGTTTGTCTCAAATTTCATATTTGTGAAGCATAGGAGACGGGTTTGGGCGGCGGAAATTTTAAATGGCGCGACGGTCTATTACGCACACAATTGTTCGACGGTTTTTACCAATTACTAACGTCAATATTTTATTTGTTCTACCTCATATTTTATTATGTACGGATTTTATTTTATAGATATATATTTATAATGTTCAGCATTAAGATTTTATTATTAATTACTTTCCCCAAAGTCGTACCCGATTCTCATCGAAGCGATAACTATATCGCTACTAGATCTTCCATTTTATCTTCATTGATTTCAGTCTATTAAAATCTTTTATTGCTAATATTATTAATCTTTTTTTTTCAAATTTTTTCTTTTTATTTTATTGACGAATTTTACGGGTATTACACATGCATACAAGCATCAAGGATACACCCCACCGCTCCGACATTCCAGTCTAACGAGGATAAGGTGTAGCCGGGAAATGAGAGTTCAAAGCACTCGACAAGTAGTGCTCAAATAAAATACATAAGGTAGAACCGACTCAATAGGGGACATATCAAAACCATCACAAAACATGTGATATAAGCATGTGAGATATCATATATTCTAAACATGAATATTTAATGTTATTACGTAAGTTTATAATGTAAACAAACTATACAAACTATTACATGTGAGGGCATATGGAAAAGAAACGAGAAGAAGCTACAGGGGGTGTCAGCCGGTCAGGTGGACCGGCTGCCGGCTACCCGGTTGGCACCACAGCAACACATAACAACAACGATAAATATACAGGGGATCCCCAGACGGTGGGTGCGACCGGCCGCCGGCTACCCGGCTGGGGTCACAAGCCAAAAGAGAGAAAAGAAGAAAAATGGGGAAGGGGGAGTTCCAGCCGGTCGGCCGGCTACCGGGTGGCCGTCTGGGACTCGCATGCTATCAAAATCCAACAATTTCACAAGGGGTTCACAGCCGGTCGGCTGACCGGCGGCCGGTCGGACGGCTGGGACTTACGCATTATCAAAAATCCTCAAAACAACAATTTCACATCAGACGAGTTCCCAGCCGGTCGGCAGACCGGCGACCGGTCGGCCGGCTGGGACTACAAACACGCGAATTCACTTCAACAACAACCAACTCAAGTTCCATGGTTACTCATCCAATTCCAACAACATTTACTAACATCAAACCACATTAAATGCATATTAATTATCACCAATTATTGGGTAAACATCAATTAAAGCAAACCTAAACGCATGTATTGCCCAACACAAGTTCCAATATGTTAAAATGGCATATTTAACCACTTGATTGCAACTTAACATAGGATTAGTGAAAGAAAGCATGGAAGATGGAATTCACACATATGAAAGAGCAACAAACATGTTTATTCATGAAATTAAAGCAAAGGTTGTATCTTTTCCAACTAAAACTACAATTAAAACATTAAATTCGTAAATTGATATCGAGTAACCCATCACCATTACCTCGATTAGCACTTCAAATCTTCATTGCCCAAGTTAACCATCAACCCACATGAATTCCTTGACTTAAAATCTTCAAAGTCCAAAGTTTCCCGATAAATAACGCGACACGAGCCAAAACCGAAATCTGGAAAAGACGGTCTAAAAGTATGTTTAAAAGTTTCGATCTTTTGTTGGCTAGAAAGAAAGAGGACGGTGAGAGGATTCCGAAACATTAAACGGAATTGAATTTGGTTAAGAAACGAAGAAGTTATGTCCGTCTTAAGTTTAGATCTAGAAAATGGGTTTTATAAAAAGTTGGAGGAAATGGATATTTTATGATATGAAGATGAGGATGAGAGGAGAAGATTGATATAAAAATCGTCAAGTTTCGTTGAGAGACGGAGAAATGACATCCGTCTTAAGATTATAAAGTGATGGAGTTTTAATGATGTTTTGTGTTGAGGAAGAAGAAGATAGAGAAATGTTGCTGAAATTTTATGAGAAAGGAGGAGGGGTAAATGATTTTGTTTTGAGACGGTGAGTAATAGAAGGCCCAAATTTCATATCAGGTCGACTCACTTGGATTTTCGCGTAAAATCCGATTATGAACTCGTAACGGACTGAAATGCGACGGTTTCTACCCAACTAAACTAAATTCTATTTAACATTAGTTTAAAGGCACGAAATTATAAATTATCGACTTAAAATATTTTAACTAATAAAAGTAAAAGACGAATTTATAAAATCTACGACTTTAGTAAATTATTCATTATTATAAATTTGGGGTGTTACAAATATAGTGACTTGGATGGAGTATATCATATAAATAAGATGAGAGTAGAAGTAACTGGTTATATTATTTTGATTGTATTATTACGTTTATACTGCTCACATGTTATATTTATATCTAATATGGTACGTTTGTCATGCTAGTTTTGTTTTTGTAATGTATAATTGGCCAATTATAGCATTTGCGATACGATTATGGGAAGGAGACGATATTACAAAATTTAACCGGTGTACATGGAAGGGAGCACAACCATACCCCTCATCTCAAGTATCACAAGCTCACGAACTACGCCTGGTTTCTAACAAGGACACAACCACCCCAACCATCAACTCTCCACCCCAGTCTCAACCTCAATCCTAAAAAACCAACTGCGAACTACAATCTGGTTTGATTTTACCTTACGATAGATACATAGGCAATCCTTCCAAAAAGGAGACCCAACCACATATTCAATTTTCTTCTTATATTGAGGGCTTAGCTTTAACCCGATCTTCATTCTACCATCCTTCTTTTCCATTACGAGTCTAGCTAAGTCCATACTAAGCCACATATAACATAGGTTTCCTAGTTCTCGACTCGAACGATGGCGAAAGCTTAGATCGATGCTCCAGTCATCTTCCTTAAAAAAAGAATCTCGTTAAAGCAACAAAGGCACAGATGTTTAAAAAATCGATTCGCACCATTTCCATGGCTACTTTAAGAAACCACTGGATCACCTATCTCTCTGGAATATACATTCTCGTTATTTTTATTGTTTATTCGTTATTATTAAAAATATGTATAATTTTCGCCAACAATTAGTCTTAATTATTTATTTATGTAAAGTAGTTATAAATAATTGTTTTATATTTGTTTTCATTTGATATTTATTTTTACTAGTAGTTTTGTAAATTGTTGTGAATTGTGTTTTTAAACTGTTATGAAGCTTTTTTTGAAAATTATTGTAAAACATAAACCATATTGTATTAATTGATGTAAATGTTATGAGTGATATACTATCCATGAAAGTAATCCCAAAGCAAAGTAGTCCCTTAAAATTCCTTACTTTTAAGGATAACATGACAAACCAGTCTACTTGTTGCTTTAATACATAAGGAGGTTTTTTTACTATTCAAGGGCCCGCTTGTATATGAGATTTATACGAGTCTTTTAGGAATATTCTCTTATCTTCTGTAATTATTTCCTTTTTCTTTTTACCTTCTTTATCTTTTTGTTCAAACATTACATCCAAATTGTTCAAATTTCAAACCAGAATTGTAATATTATTACATCCAAATTGTTGAAACTTCAAACCACAACCTTGTTTCAAAACAAACTTAAAAGATAGTGTACGATTAGGAAGTCGGCAAAACAGAATCGGAATAAGAACATACTAATTGTGGTTATGCTTAATTTTACACTCCGTATTATTTATCATTCAATTTCATTTAAAACGGTTATATACCGTGTATTTTGGCAAGGGTCATGCTCTTTCATGGACATGATTTACTCAATCATGAACATAAATGACACCATTATACCCTTGTTATTTATTAACTCTCATTTTCACTCTATTCAACTCCCACCAAGAAGACACAAGTCAGCCACCATGCACAGTCGTCCCCCATCGTCGCCCCCTCTGCATGACCAGACCATCGGACAACCTTCACCAGACGCACAACCACATGCAAACCGGCCCTACAACCACCCAATACGGTCCACGATATAGCTGTACAACATGTCACACCATCCACCATGGCCGAACATTGGTAAGACCGAACCACGAACACAACCGCCCCACCTCTCCCAATTCGCCTGACCACTACCCAGATCTATCCATGTCGCACCATCCACCATGGCTGGACCCTCTCAACCCACCCCTATATCAACGACCCCTACCCTGCCCCCTCCCATTCCGGCGACCAGATGGCCCCACCCCCGCCACCCTTAACCACCACATCTTTAAGTGAACCCTAATTTTAAAATCCGTAATTGAATTTGTATGTATATATATATATAGTTAATTTAATACAAAAATTTATTGAATTGGTGGCGAAATTAGAATATCGCTTGTTTATTGTGTGAATTGAAGTTTAGATTTGATGAATTTGGTAAGATCATGCTTAATTCATAGAAGAGAGGAGGAGAGAAACAATTTTATTGTTTTTTTTAGAAAAAGGGCATGTATGGGAAAAACTATGGCAAAAAGTTCATGAAAGAGCAATTATGTTTGGCAAAATGTAACCACTTTTTGGTAACTAGTTACCATTTTGAAATACTAGTCGTTTTTTAAGTTCTAGTCATAAAAAGTAATCACTATTTATAAAAGAAAAATGATCACTATGTTTCAAAAAATGGTCACCATGGCGACCGTCTTAGAGGAGCATTTGTGGTTATTTATTATAAGATTGTAAGTCATTAGTCTAATAAGGGAGGGTAATATCGTAAATTAAACATGTTTTTCATCAAAATTTGATTAAGGGGTAAGATTTGAACATAAGTGTTTTATGTAAAATATTAAAAAAGTTTTATAAGGGTGTAAATATAGAAAAGTTGATTTTATAAGGGTGTTAGGATTGATTTATCCTAAAAAAATGCTTAGAAGAATGATGAGATATAAAAAGTTAACTAAGACCCTCATATATCAAATATTAGACATGACAAACATATTCGGTCGTGTTGTCTTCGTATTTGTGTTAACTTTAAACATGTCATCACTATCCGAACCCAAACCAGAACCCGACCTGACCCAGTTCCATAATCATTTTCCTGAACCCTAAATCAACCTATTTAACTTTTAATAACCCAACACCATTTGTTTAACCCATTTATCTTCAAACAATTCATTTTCAACCCACTTAACCAGTCTAACCCAATAGACTCATAAAATCAACAAAGCTTTATAACCTATAACATATTAACTTAAAAATGCTTATTTTTAAGTTGTTTGGTTGGATTATCCACAACCCAAGAAATTATAACACGTTTAAATAAATGAATTATTCATGTCTCGTTCATATCAAAACACTTCAACTCTAATGTGACCACCCTCGCGATAGCGAAAATAAAACATAACAAGCATGCGATTTATATAGCGGAAAATACGATGTTTTTTTTTAAACTTTTTACATGCCAAACGAAAAGTACGAGGAATGTCAAATAAATACAAACTAAAGTATAATATACTACAAAGAGACGTAGTCTCTCAAAACGTTATCAAATATCAAATTTGTTTAGCAAAACTAGTTAAGAAATTGAAGAGTCAAGGGCGAGATCACCTAAGAGGGGGAGGGGGTGAATTAGGTGTCTATTTAAAATTTTAAGCTTAATTAAAGCTTCTTTAAAAACTCTATGATTACTAAGACACTACTTAGAAGAAAGGAGAAGTTGACACTTCGAACTAGAAAGTTAGAAGTATTCAACAACGATTCAGCCAGTAAATGTCACAGTGGAATCAACAGTGATATCAGAATGCAGCGGAAATATTAAAAACGAAATAGACAAAACTCAAGGATGTTTTTTAAATTGGTTCGGTCACTACTCCGCGACCTACATCCAACGTTATCTTATTAAACATCTTTGACGTAAACTCATACAAACAAAGACCCCGAATAATAAAACAACTCCCCAACCTACTCCGGTTGCTATTTGCTCAATGCTACTCCGCACCAAGACTTATGCTCAAAGCTACTCCGCTAAGAGACTTCCCCAACTCTTTCGAGTTGCTATTGCTCAAGACTACTCCGCCAAGAGACTTCCCCAACTCTTTCGAGTTGCTAGTTGCTCAAGATAACTCTATCTTAAGACTTGTTCTACTCGTTTGTTACAAGACTTGTGTTTCTCAAAATGTTCACAAAATGAACGGTGGAGAAAACGATTAAGTACTAACACGAGATCATCGAACACAATACATGCTTTGTTACAACGAACTAGCTCTTTGTAAAAGACTTAAGAAAAATATTTTGCAAAACAATTAAGTATGAAATGTTAAATGATTTTTGCAAAGATAATTACTCAATAAAACTCAAAGTCTTTTAAGCTTGAAAATATTTTGTTGTTGCACACTTGTTCAAATGAAATAAGTGTGGTATTTATAGTGTAAAGTAGAGTATACTACACACTAAAAATAACACACTCCAATTAAGCACAAGTGTTAGAAAATATTAAACAATTAAAGCTTGGACAACAAGAAGGCCAATTAATGCACAAGAAACCATGACCCCTTATGCAAGCGAAATGAATTACTTGCATAAGTAATCAAGCTTACTAGTCAACTTAATTTGGCAGCCACACTTAGACAAAATAAGGGTAGGTTTTTCATCAAGAAAGAGCATAAATGGTAGTGACCAAATATAGAAAAGTAAACAACCCATTTTTGGCAAATGTCTTTTTGTGCAAGCTACCTCTTCTCCAAGACAACCAAAGCTTTCTTTCATTTATAAAGATCAAACCAGAATATTTAGCAATGTAAAATGTTGATCAAAAGTTTGGAAAACTATTTTCAAGAGTTAAACATTTTCGAAATATTTAAGAGCCAGAAACCACAGTGACATGTCACTGTCAGTTTTGAAGTACTTAGCATGAATCGAGTTTAATGATCTCTTATACAACACTATGACTCTAACAATGACGATCTTCATCTCTTGAACTTCTTGTGCAACCTTGAACAATTAGTTGAGCTTCCATAACTATAAGATTAAAACTTAAGAGGCACACATTATATTAACAATAAGATTAATTTGTCTTAAGGCATCATCAACCAATCTAATCTAGAAATGGTCTCAACAGAAATGTCTAGGGGTGAATCGTCGAGGCCAACGCCCGCTAGCTCACACCCGAACCCAAAACAACAAGCAAAATCCATCCAAGCAACCTATTCATCTATGAAAACATGAACGCCACAGTCAGTGGGGAGTAATTCCGGGTTCTCCCAGCCATATCACAAATAACATACTTAAACAGAAATACATAAGTAGCATCATGCATATATAAATATACATGTGAATTACGAGAAGGATAAATAGGCATTTCAATATATAAAGATATAGGCGCATGAAGTACAAAACTGTAAGCATCAGATTGTAGACAAACTCGGGGAAGACACCCTTAGGCAACTATATACTCACTAGGGCTTGGATCTCACCGTTAGCGGTATATACTTGATAAGATAGAGACTCGACATATAAACCACGTCAAGTCATCCAACGGTCACAAATAATCAACATATAACCATCCATCCAATCGTACGAATACGGTGACAACATCTCTCACGGTTAATGACACACACTAGCACCATGTACATAGCAAGTATGATCAATTCGCATCCACGGGATAAACATTTCCCTGAACGCATACACGATTAACATTTCGTATATGTAGACTCATTTCCTCCTGGTAGGACGACGATAATAATACGGTCCTAGTCTAAACCTGACCAGACTCTCGGAATAAACATGTTCCCGACATGTGATAAACATTTCGCATCCAAGACTCGGTCAAACACAGAAGCCGAGTACCCCAAATTTGGTCAACCTTCACGAAAGAGGCGGAAAGAGCACAAGCATCATAAACAGGCGGTACGCTACATGCAATGACACCACCTCGCAAGTATACGACATTTGACGGCCAGGTCGATCAACGCATTGCGTTCGCATCCCAACAACGTCGTCATATCCCCACTAAATAAAACATGCATTTAAGCATTAAGGATACATCTCCTCGTTCCGACATTCCAGTCTAACGAGCGAGGAGGTAGCCGGGGAATGAAAGTTCATAGCACTTAACGATTAGTGCTCAAATCATAACATATGCAAAACCGACTCAAAGGGGGATATATGAAAAACCGTCACTAAACATGCGATACAAGCGAATGGGATATCATATATTCTAAACATGAATATTTAAAGCTATTACGTAAATTTATACGACAAATGAACCGTTCAAACTATTATAAATGAAAGTATAAGAAAAGAATTAGAAGGAGAAAGGCAGCGTGTGCCAGCCGGTCAAGTGGACCGGCCGCCGGCTACCCGGCTAGAAACCATCAAAAATACAACGTGATCCAGCCGGCCCGGCTGGACCATATGTCATATGAGAAAAAGAGGAAGGATAAGGGGGAGTCTCAGCCGGTCGGCCGGCTGAGACTTACAATATACCAATTTACTTCGAAAAAGTCAGCCACACTCCCAGCCGGTCGGCTGACCGGCAGCCGGTCGGTCGGCTGCGACTTACAATATACCAATTTACTTCGAAAAAGTCAGCCACACTCCCAGCCGGTCAGCTGACCGGCAGCAGGTCGGCCGGCTGGGAGCACATACCCACGAAAATCACTTCTTCAACCCAATAATCATCAACAAACATGACTACCATCATCAATCATCATTACTCATTAACAATTATCAACAAACAACAACCATCATTAACAAACACAAACTGTATGAATACATTTATTAACATCAAAAACACATTAAATCACGTATTGATATCGAGTAACCCTTCACCGTTACCTTTTTGCGTCTTCAATCCTCGTCTAGGTCCTCCTCTACTAGGTAGTAGTCTTTGTCGTGGTCTTGAAGGTCTCCACCTACAATTAGACAACAAAAGATGAATATAATTCACCTTTGAGAAAGACGGATAAATTGAAAAGTGAGAAAGACGGTAATTGTTTTACCAATTAAGATAGAGGACGATAAGAGGGGAAGATTATGACGAAAATTAGCGGATTTGAGTAAGGATTGGATAAGAAATGAAGAGTTTGAGATTGATCACAAATGGGGTTTAGGGTTTTTGGTTACTTGAAGAGGAAGAAGGAGTAAGTGGAAAAGTGAGTGAGGGAGTTAGGGTTTAAGAGAGATATAAGGTGACTAAGTGGAAAAATATGAAAAAAACCTAAAAGTGCTTTAAGGCGTAACTCACACGGAATTTCGAGTAAAGTCCAAATACGAACCCGGATTCGCTAAATTAGACACGGGAAATTAAATTCTAGACTAAATCTAAAATTTCGCAGAAAAGTATCCGTATAATATTTTTAATATAAAAATAAGGTACATTTACGGGTGTTACACTAACCCGTCCCACTTATGATTTATGTCATGTCTGTATCAACCCAATTTACTTAAAGGGGTCACAACGTTCTAATCCTTACCTGTTGACTTCATGTCATGCTCGTGTCAAATTTTCGTATCGGGTCATTAATTTCCCCCTCTACTTAAATACTCCCTCCTATTCTAAGCTTTCTTCCCCTTCTCATTTTGCACAAATTTTAAGAATTTTAATTAAATAAGCAAAAATAATGTAGTGGGGTAAGGTGATTGGAGAGAGGGAATGTATTGTGGGGTATTATTGTGGAGTGAAGTGATTAAAATAATTATTGTTGTGAGGTAAGGTGATTAAAATAAGATAAAGTATGAATATTATGGGGTATTGTAGTGGAGTAATGTGATTAAAATAAGTATAAAAGTTTATCAAAAAAGGAAAGGGGGAAATTATTGTGAATAGACGAAAATGGAAAGGGGACATTGCTCATAATAGGAGGAGTATCTAAAAAGTTCACCGTTATGGAGACTGATCATAAAATTTGAGGTTAAGGTGTGACAAAACTCAAGGTAAGGGGCATTTGTGAATTACAATGGTGGATCACACCACCCACTACAACAATGACAAGGTTTGTTCTCACTTTTCTATCACTTTCTCATCAGATTCTCATATAATTATATTCCATACGCGTATATCTCCATTCATAAATTAGTATTTCGTGTAAATTTTAGGGTTGTTCAGCGTGCAATTTCCCCCATTTTGTTAATTTAAGTTGAGAGCTTACTTTAATGAATCACCCAATGATCAACATATAAACTATGATATCATCGTTCGCCTTTTTGTGATTGATGAGAATAATGAGATGCTCTTGAAAGATTCTCAGTCGTCTATTTCCTTTTTTGAATTCTTTTGAGATTTGCTAAAATAGAGACTCTAAAAAGTGTTTCATTGGCTGTTTTTGTCGGGAACTTTTATACTCCCTCCAATTTTTCATCTTTTTCCCTCTTTCCATATTGGGCTAATTGTGATGATGTTCCCTCTTTCCTTATTTGTGAGTAGTTGTGTGGTCCAAATGTAATTGAATGTGGGGTAGTGTGTTTTGTGTGGTCTAAATTGATTTCCTTAATCCTTGTGTCCAAAAGAAAGGGGAAGAACATGGTAAATTGGAGGGAGTATGATTTTGTATTCAATGGTTGCAATTGTTTTATGTTTCATTATTCAGTGGTTCTCAGATGTTTAAGCTTCCTTGATCATGGCAGTTGATTGGCTTTTCGCCTCTCTATGAAATCATTTTTAATTCAACTACTTATACTCTAGTTTTATTTCTTTTGAATATTGTGAGTTTGTGACGGTGTGCGGTCGTCAATTTTTTGATTAAATTAATTAGGTATTCCGAATTGGGTGGAGAATGTACTTTGTGGTAAATGGTATCTCATCAATCATCATGTGTCCTATACACTTTCCTAAGGTAAATGGTGTGTGTTGGTTTTATGGTGGAGCTTGGTGGGGAAATGAGTTGAAGTGGGGGTGAATGATATTCTTCAGACGAGGGATGAGAGGTCGAAAAAGATTGATTAAAAGATGGGTATGGTGGGAAATGAGAATGAGTTGTAGTGAAGGTCAAGTTTTGACTTCACTTATTTAAATTTTATATAAAATACTTTAAGAGAAATGAAACCGTACGTTTATAACTATAAAATATACTCCCTTTTAGTCACTCATTTCTTCCCTCTTTCTTTATTGGGTAAGTCGGGTTTTCTTCTCTCTTTCCTTTTTTGGATGTGGGGTTGTGTGTTTTGTGTGGTCCAAACTCATTTGTATGTGGGGTAGTGTACTTTGTGTGGTCCAAATAAGTCCTGAATTTATAGTGTGGTCCCGTGTCCTGAATTTATATGAGATGCCGAATCACGTGTTCGTTTCGTGTCCGTTTCGTGTCCTTATCCGTTTTCATGTTACCGAGACACCATGTACTTATTTCAGTTCTCCACAGTTTTTTGAAATTAAAATAGGTTTTTATTAGGAAATATTCGTCATTCTATATCTCATACTTATCTTGTTCTATATTATTTGATCATATGACTATATGATATTATCTTTAATAGTTTTTCAGGACCGGGTGGAGAATGTGCTTTAGAATTCCGTTGTTGTGAATGATGTCTCATCTTCTGTCTCACTCCTAATTTTCTTAGTGACACCATGTAATTATTGTTAGCTCTGGCAAATTCTTTGTATTCCTTGGGGGATGATTTTTCAAACATCCATGAAAGAGTTCTAAATTGAAGTTAAAAAAAACAGAAACGAATCTGAGTGGTTTTATTCGACAGCAAGTAGAGGGTTGTTTCAAACTTCTCATTTTAGTAAAGGTCTCGATTTCCTTACCTAGGAATTTACTTCTCTTCCGCTCCAACTATTTTTATGAGAGCAATTTGTAAGTATGGGGCATTTGGATTTGAAGGAAGGGAGTAGTAGCATGTTTGGTACACAAATGCGAGAGCTTTGTTGACAACTTGACATTGTCACCTCAGTGGTCGTACCGAATAAACCATATGGTGTGTGGTAAAGAAACTAGCCGTGACCGAGTTTATGGACATGGACACCACTCTTTATTGTTTGATTTAGAAGAGATGGTTCTGTTCTTTCAAATGGAGGTACCACCTCTTTAGCTTTAAGTGTTAATGTTGTACATTTAACCTCCAACCTGGTCAACTTGCCTTAGGCAGGAATGCTAATGATGGTACGACACTCTGGTGCTAGTATGATAAAATATTATGCGACGGAAAATGCAATGCTCCTGTTGGAGTAAATTGCTTTTTTTTTTTAGTATATCTGTGGAGCATGGTTGTATTGTTTGTATTTCTCTGTAGTGTAAAAAGGCTCTATGAATTCAACTTTTTCCTGACTTTTGAGCTGACATTGTTATATAAAATATTAAATATGTAATAGTACGTCTCCTTGAAAAGTTTAAGTCAAATTCGTCAATCGGCACAATTTAAATTTTCACCACTTTACCTGTTCTTTCCTGTTTGTCATTAGTTTTTATGGCTGCCTTCAACCCCTTTACCCTTTTGAATTAACTTTTGGCTTGCGATGCTCCGTGTGTTTATGATGACAGTCAAAGTTTTTCTATTTTGCTTTCCTCACTCCATATGCGTGTATTTTTCTAATGAGCACCATTTTTTACCCTCTTAAATTAACTTTTGGCTTCTGATACTATTTGTCTGTCTATAACAAAATTTGTAAGAACACGAGAAAATTATATGCCAGTAATTTAATATTGATCGATGAGTTGCTGAGTACTGTTGTGTGCTGTCTTTAAGATGTACTAGTACATTAGAATTGTGCTATTTTTTGATTTGGTAATAATACATTAAATTTGCAAACAGACAAATGGCATGTTTAGGAAATATGGCACTAAGCTTTGGCACGCTCATTTCTTTTTCATCCTTTATTCTTGTTAAAGGTTTCGCATCTTTTACTATCAGTTGTTTTTATTGCCTAAATTGGCAATCTAGAATGTATTTAGCAGTGCCTCATGAAGTAAAGGAGTTTGGTTGAAGGTAATAGATATGCATATTGTCAATCTCACTGTGACAATGCCACTACGATATTGGTGGTGTTGTAATAGTAATAGAAGCATACATTTCGAAATCAATATGCAGTGATAGTCTTAAAAGCTAAAGTATTAACAGACTTCGTTTTATTGCAACTAATTGCGGTTTAGGAATTTGGTAGGAGAATTAACATATGCTACATCTATCTATCTAGCTATATTTCCTGATTTAGGTTCTAGTAGATGACTGTTAACAGTCAACAATTTTCTATGATTGTTAACACTAACCGATACTTCTTCACTTCACACCTAGAGTATCAACATTATCTAGTATTATTACAAATCATCACGAATTCCCTGACTTTAAGAATCAGGCTTTTTTACTTTCCTGCAAAACAGGGTGGCCAGCACCTGGACTATGACCAGGGGTAGTTGGCTTGAAATCATCTGTCTGACCTGCCTGAGTATGTTCCACATCAATATGTTTACCTTGGTCGGATGTTTTGCTGTTATTGTTTACAAAAGAATGACCTACTCCAGGGCTGTCTCCTGGTGCTGTTGGTCGGAAATCTTGTGTGCATTTAGCATTCATACAGTGTGTTGATTCCTCATTCTCATTTTGGGCTGCGACTGAATGGCCTGCACCTGGACTGCTCCCAGGTGTTGTAGGCCGATAATCATTCTCGTGTGCCAAAGCAGAAGCACTAAAAAATGGGCTGGAAGATGATGATTGTGATGGAAAATTTCCATTTGGGTTTTCGTTGCCCTTTTTATCAAGGCCTTCACTTTCTACTTTGTTTACATGTATAGAATCTACTTCACGACTGCGTTTCAGTATCTTGCGGGTTGGTTTCAAAGGGGGCAAGTTGTTATCGTGTGTAACAGTTTGAGCAAAATCAGTAGAGGTTTTTTGTGGAGCAATGTTCATTGTTGGTGGCTTTATATCCCTCCCTTCTATGGAAAATATATGGGTAAGTAGTATAAACAAAAGTGCCAAAGTAGAAATGGGATGTATTCTAGCCATCATTGCAGATTTTTTTTTTCTTAAATTTTTATTTTTATTTTTCTGTTGTGGATGTATTAAGCCAATGGATTTTAAGAAACAGAGAGAAGTATAGGCAAGAAGAATGATTCAATGAGGATGGTAAGTTAGTTAAACAGAGGATGTAGTGTGAGTGGTGATCAAATTCAGGTCTCTTGTGTGGGTATATATATAGTGATATATGGTAAGTGGCGAGCTTAACATTACTGTACTTTCTTATTTAAGTGTCCAAAAGGTCAACTTCCATGTGATGTTGTAGACTCTATTTTGTTTTACCATGTGCTTCCACTCTAATGAATTGATATTTTTTTCATTTTGAAAAAAAAAAGAATATGCATCTGTGGTTGCATTAAATAATGAGATGGTTAATATTTCTATTAATAATGGGTCGGTAATTTCACTATTTTTACCATTGTTAGTATTTTTTCTCTCACTGCACACAAGGTATGTATAATACAATCTGAAAACAGCTAAACATCTTTTTGAGATTGTTGAACGTCGAATGTAACAGTGGAGGATCCAATATGTTTTATTGCCGGTCTACTTTTGTAATTTTGTTGAATGGCTTAATATGAAACTTTAGAATTAATTTTATTTATTTCTTATTGAGAAAACTATATTTCCATATTCAGTGAAGTGAAAGATTCACTACTCGCTGGTTTTAAGGTATGTTGAAATAATGTACAATGACTTATTAATCTCCTATCATAGACAGCTGACAGCTGGCTGATGCAATTCGCGATGGAATTTTCACGGTGGGTCACCCAAAAATTACCTCGCTCCTTTTAAATTTCAACAATAGGTAAGGCTGTATAATTTAGGGCAATGGTTGTTAGATACTTGACTTTCTGCTGATTATGAAATCAGGGTGATGGAAATACTTTATTCTTGACCCCTGTAGGGCTTGCTGGCAGCTTGTTCACCGTAGATGCTTTAGTTTTTGATTGCAGTGATAAGATTCATTAGAGCTGTACTCCAGTGTTGTACTAATGAAGTAAATGAATTTGCTCTTGCTTAAATTCTGATCCCTTATTGTGCTAAGATTCCATTCTGTTGGAGGTCTTTAATACCGTTTTTTCACGATACATTTTCAGGAAGTTCGTCAATTTTTTTAATACTTTTCCTTGTTAGAGGAAAGGAAGAACAAGCTGGTATTGGTTGCGAGAAATGAGAGCCAGTCTTCGAAGACAAATTGCATATAAATTGGGATTCTCCTGTACTTGCCACTTAATGTAGTATAACTTTTATATGGATGGATGGCTGCAGAGGTTGAAAATCTTTGTCTACAATTGAGGTGAATCACATCTGTCTTTCTTCTTTTATTTGCATTATGATTATTACACCTCTAAAAGCTAAATTGATACCCTGCACCTTTTCTTTTTCAAGTACACGGAAAATCTTTGATCATTCAAAACCACTCAGCAGGATCTATGCCTTATATTGGCCCTTCGTTCTCCTTTGGCATGTTTTACCAATATTTAGGAAGTATGATGATTCTATATATGACACTAAATGTAATTTATTTCAAAACGATTTCCTTTCCTTAATTTTTGGTTCATCCTTTCTCCCGAACGCTTCATGTGTAGTTTCACGTTAGAGATGATTTGGATCCTACACGACCAATCTGATGAGTTTTACGGAGTCTTAGGACATAAACACATCCGTTTTATTGGTTTTATATGAAATATTTGATACCCCTTCGTCCCAATTATTTGTTTACCTTTGATTGCTTCTCACAAAGAATATAAAAGGTAAACAAATGATTGAGATGAAGGGAGTAATAAATTAGTACCCGTAGGCCGTAGCTTTTTAGCAACAATTCATAACATGTACCTATTCTATAACAACCTTTCGAGACATAAGCGTAATTTAATTGTTTTTAAAAAATACCTACCTTATGTAATGGTTATTTTTTTTATATTTTTTTTTTGTGTTTGTACTTTATACCAAATGATTTTGTTGCAGGAAAAAAAGAAAACATGAAGGATTTGCCTTCAATTTATAATATCAAAGTAACCCAGCCCTTCTCCTTTTTCTCCAGTTACCTCCAACACCCACCATCTCCATCAACTCCATACCAACCAAGCTCCACCACCATCACTTTCTTGACCCACACCATATCATCTTCAGCCTCAGAACCTTCAACCACCATTTTGCCTCCAACAACCCACGACACCACCTCATTTGCACCTCCAACAAACCACGACACCACCTCATTTGCACCTCCAACAAACCACAACAAGTGTTCAACATTCCTACACTGTGTCATGTCCGACACTTGCAGCCGAATATGAGTAACATAAAATTTGATTCCTAAATCATTGAGTTGGAAGTAAAATATGCTACCCTAATATCTTTATTGTTGAAGACTTTGTGCGATAGTTGTGCGATAAGTTAGAGTAGTATACTTGATATTACTTTTTATGCCTGAGGTGGTGGGTAGGCCAGACCTTAAAACTTTTCTTTCTTGTATTGCATCAATTTCGCTTCTTTTATAAATAGTAAATAATTATAATTTTGTCACACCCTACAGTCAAAATCTTTGCAGCGGCCCTTATATGGGTTTGTGCTTGCATTTAACCCTTAGTCCTCTCATATACTGGTAACTTGGTAAGTACCCTCAAACTACAAGAATATTAGGAAATCTTCCATCTGGTCAGCGGCCTTTAAAATTCCTCTTTTTTTAGACGCCATGTAAAAGACCTATGTGCATAAACGACTGAGATGAATTTCATAATAACAAAAGAACAGGCCAGAAGGGAGACAACAGTCCCACTCTACTACTGTCCTCATTTCATTAAAAAAAAAAATAGAAAATACAAACTATGATGATGTGTACCCATATTTTGTAAATACTTTCAAGGAAAATGAGGTAGTGCCACCTTGTGTCTAGGTAGCACATACACTTCTCTTAATCAACGTACCCACTATCCGACACCGCCACTCGTCGGACACGTGCTAAAACGTGTCAGACACCTATAAAGTCGTGTCTGATGTTCTTCATTTTTTTTGGACACGTGTCCATGGTATTTGGACACGTCTCAGACATGTGTCTAAGGTATTTCGACACATTTTGGACACACCTTCAGACAGAATCAACTTGAATTTAAGGTGAACGATGTGTTGTTTTATGGTGGAGCTTGGTGGGGAAATGAGTTGAATTGGTGGGTGAATGATATTCTTTAGACGAGGAATGAGTGGTCTAAAGAGATTGATTGGAAGTGGGTAGGAAGTGAGAATGGGTTACTCAGAGTCAAGTTTTACTTTCACCTATTCAAATTTAATGTAAAATACTCTAAAAAAAATAAAAAATTGGACATTTATAACTATAAAATATACTCCTGTATTTTATTAAATTCAAATAACGTGTCCCATGTCCTAAATTTTATAGGAAGCCATATTGCGTGTCTTTTTTAGTGCTACGTAGCTGGGTGTTGCCCAAGTTCGGTACCACGGGGATATTTTTGTAAATTACATGTTAGTTTTATTTTTCTCTCAACATTTTAATTTCAAATTAAATAATTAAAAGGCAGTAGGTATAATGTTGAGTTTTACTTTTCATATCTAATTCTCATTTGAACAGCAGAATTTTTTCATCATTGCCGTCATCATATCAAATTATCATGATTGATATTTGACATTATAGAATGAAATTAGAAAAATTATTTGAATGTTTTTTTTTAATTCTATGATTTAAACAATTAGCTTTACTTGTGATTTGCATTTACGGGTAACTATCAGATTATGGGAACATGCATGGATAACCAAGGTCGAGTGCGGCAAAGAGGGGAGTCAAGAAGAAGAGAATGATGAAATTGCTTTTCTACCCTTTTCTAATTTAGGTCAAAATTTAGTCAAGTATTAATTTTTAACGATTTTATTCATTTTTTAATTAGGGTGGTACTCAGCGCCTTATTATTATCCAACAAGAAAGCCCTATTTTCTTAATTACTTTGGTTTAGACACCCCATCTAAAAAAATCTAATTAAGCTACTCATTTGTGAAAATCAAACTCAATGAATGTTGATTTTAAATTCTTGTTTTCCTACCTTTTTTTTTGCCTCTGCTGTTTGCGGTGCATACTTGTTCTTCAGGTGAATGATAAGTGTAGTGGAAAAACATTGTTATGATCTTGAAGAGTCAAGTCAATACCACCTAACCTACCAAACTTGTGGAGGGTCCCTGACCTACGGTTATTAGTGTCCTGTATTATGGTATGTTTTAATTGGTGGACTCAAATAATTCTAACGGAGGAAGTTCTTTGGACTCCTAAAAGATCTTCCTTTTTAACCTTTTTGCTTTTCTTCCCTCTCCACTTGAAGTAACAAAGACGGAGATTCTTGTGGTGGGACCGACCCGTGTTTCCCCTCACTCTTAGGAGTGCTCTTTCCAGCTTTCTAGTGTATTAAAAAGTAATTATCATGCAAAGCAGGGTTGAACACAACAATTAAGAATGTACCTAGAAATACCGCTGTCTGATTTTTATTTTTTATTTTTTATTTTTTTGTGCTAGATTTAGTGCTGTAGCATTACTACCCTTGTTGGCTAATACTATAATGTATGGATGCTAGAGTGTGAATGTGTGATTGTGAATTTTGGATTTATTCCTGTGGTGACAAGTAGTAATTATTTACATTTTCAGCGACCTTTTCACGTGATTTTACTATTTTAAATCTTCTTCATCTTACACGTTTCCCTTTTGCTGTTAATGTGGCTGTAAAATGTGACAGATTCCTAATTTTGGAATTTATTCCTATGGTAAGAAACCACTTTTTTTTTTTTGTAACTAAGAGTATGTGAGATCCCTGGAGGGAGAAGCCACTTATTTTTATACAATCCTCAGTCTGAGTTAAAAATTAAACATTCATTAGCATAGACATGTTTATGCTCTCTCCATTAGTTGAACCTCGCGGTGATGTACATGTTATATACTCCATAAGATAGAGGAAACCAAGGGAAGGACTGTTTGTTGAATTAATGAGTAAAAAAAAAGTTAGGAAGTTGTACCTTGTTGGAGATAAGATGCCGGGTACAAGCTAAAGGTATTTTGGTCATGTAGACAGTGTTCAAGTGTCACCACAAAAAACAATCAAGTGAGTGTTATATTACACACTAGAAGTAACATAATTACATAATTATGTTTTTTATTCTACTTAGATTGATCTGCTTTATTTATTTAAAACTCTACCATCACAATTTTGAAATTGTAATTCTCTCCTTGGCTAGGTTTTTGATATTTATATTAGGTGCGTAATAATTTTTGGAAAATGAGATGGCGCCACCAGGTGGCACCCAATTTTGATATCATCCTCTCACATGCATTATTTAGGGGACAACTTAAATGATGGGCCTACATATGGGCATGTGAGAGGGTGGTACCGATTAGATGGATTTGGACAAGGTGGAGGGAGTAGTGAGAAGATTTACGCAGATGCCGTGGTTCGATTTTTGTGCATTGTTTATTTTCTTTTCGTTTACAAATATTTGTTTTGGCTTTCTCATTTTTCTTCTCTTCTCTTTTATGGTATACGTTTCTTATTTTCTTTCTTCTTGCTCCTTTTGTCCAATTATCAAATAGTTTTCTACCTTTCCCACTCTTGTTTTTACCTTTTGATCTCTCTTTTGTTGTCATCTCTTGCTGGGTTGTCTTCCTTTTTTTTTTTCTTTCTTTAAACCCTTTTTTTACCTTACCTTCTTTTACAAGGTTTCTTATGACATTTACTTTTCACATTAGATTGCCCCGTTTTATTTGAATTAGGGCTTCGTCTTATGTTTTGATTCTCAAAAACTTCCTTGTGAACTTCTAAAATCCAGTATCTATGTCTACTGTGTGTCTCCTGCTTTCGTTGTATACTGTAGCATTCTATAGTATTCTTCTAGGATTAGAAAGCTACAGGAAAGAAATTACCAGCAGAATTGATGGTGATTTTATGGTTGTGGCTAAATGCGTATTAGTGGTTTGGTTTTTTGGTACTTTGGCCTCCATTGATCTGGGTTGGGGACTTCAGGGTGATATTCCACTGTTGCTTAATTATGTTAAGAGTAATTCGTGTGCCGCTAAGACATCTGCTGGTTGGTGTCACTAATACACTCTTCGAACTGAGCAGTTTAGGCCACTAGCAAGAAGGACTAAACCCTAGAAGAATACTATAAAATGCTTAATGCTATACAACGAAAGCATGAGATACACAGCACACATAGCTACCTTTTATAGAAGTTCTTCAAGTTTTCATCTCATTGCATAAGGGTTTTGTCACTTGGAATGTATGGTCAAAGGCAATTTATCTCAAATCAATAGTCAGTATGGTTGTTTATATCTGGAGTAGTAAATTAGCAGTCTGGCTTCTATAATTGCACATGTTTGATGTTCTCCTTGAATTTGGATCTCTAAGAGTCACCACTAGTAAGTAAAGTTTAAAACGTTAGATAGTTAGTATTCCGTAGCATTTCGTTTAAAATAGCTAGAAATAGTCTTTTAACTCGTTAATTGACCGTAAACAAACTAAATCTTCCTGATTTACATAATATTGGATTCTTTTGTGCACTTCTAGCCTGTTTGGATCAGGGAACAGTATTGTCAACCTGCTTCAAGTAGCTGAAATTTCTTTGTCGTAGCTAAATTCACCTGTATCACGGGTGTAGTCTCTAAACAATTTTTGTTGAATACTGAGTACGAGTTGTTATTTGAGTTTATATTCTGGGATTTATCATGGGTGTAGATGAAAATTTTAGAACCATCTCACAATATTAGGGCTCTGGTCATGACAAGTTTTGTGGGTTAAGGACCCTTAGATCTGCTATTTTATCAGCACGACAAAGATATATCCGTGTTCTAATATTTGCAAGCTCAACTGCTCAAGCTTTTAATATGTGCCATTTTCTTAGCTTGACAATTTAAGTGCCTTGAGTAGTTTTAAAGTATCATGTTGAGCTGTTTGTGTTGTTTCACTGTTCTCGATGGTTCATGCTAGGCTGCTAGCTATAATATTGGTAGTCAAAAGTCTTCGCTAATTTATCTAGAGCTCTTGTGCATGCTTGCTTGGTTGGAAATATGAAACAAATATAGATCAATATGGAAAAAAAAAGTATATGCACAGATGGGTAGATTGATATTTAACAAACTTTCCTTGACATAAACAATTGCTAAAATACATGGTGGTGGTGAGCATTCAAGGAGTATCACTGGCAATCAATGCCCTAATTTTGAATTGAATGTCCAGCTCCAGGACTATGTCCTGGTGTTGTAGGTCTGAAGGTGTCCAGATGCCCGGAGCTCGGTGGTGGACTTGGTGGTGCTTGAATTGGAACTTCAGTTTGGAGCTGCTTTGTAAATGCTGCTTCTTTTGTATGACCTAAATGCATGCTTTCGGGTTCTTTCGTGGTTCTTGTCTTTTCTAGCTTGTGAATATAGAACGTTGGAATATCATTGATCTTTCCTGACTTCAGTTTCCTTCCATTGACAAACTGTGTTTCTTGCTGAAAAGTAATTGCCAGAAAAACGCAGACAATTATCAGTTTATTGTATCCCATGGTATTTTTTGTTTAATGAGAGGAAGATGGATTAAAGAGGCTGAAGAAGAGAGAGTGTAAGAGGATTAGTCGTTTAGTAAGCTCGTTAACTATTGAGGATGTTTTGACTTCTGACCTCTCAACTCTTGGGGTACTTATAACACTTGAAGCTGAACTGGTAGACTACCACAAGCCGACGAAGCCGTCCTCCTGCCAGTTTGGAGATTCCTTAGGGTACACATTGTTTATGTTTTTTTTCTCAATTCTTTATTCAGCTTTTATATTGGGATGAGAGATGTCTTCATCAAATGCATGTGCAGTGTAGTAAGCTTAACGCTTGTGGAGTTTTGCTCTAGTAACTCTGAAGACATTTCCTTCAACTGTTAGTTTGAGAAAGCACGAGTTACATTGAGGTGATGGGGTCCCAAGGCGAGATGAGGTACAAGGTGAAGGTGCACTCCTTTTGGAAGCGAGGCGAACTGATTTTTCTAACGGACATGTGCCTTGTTTGCACCTCACAAGTTACGCTCGTGCGCCTTATGGATCTCGTTCTCGTCGGTGTGTGAAGTGCAACTGTGCCTCATGCGCACCTTTTAAATTAAGCTTTAGCTATTTGATATTTTGACGGTGTTTTTGATTGAAAGGAATCCGCATTGCTTCACTCTCAGCGAAATTTTAATTTTCTTCTTTGTAGATTAGATCACTAGTTTCATTTGTAGTGGAGCCAAAAATTCATTAACTAATCGCGTTTTTTATACCTATGTTACTCTGACTCTTGGACACGGGTGTCGTATCCGACACGTGTCGAATGTCGGATACGGCTATTTTGTGTGAATTTTTCAATTTTTGGTCTAAAGTGAAGTGTTGTGCCGGTGTCAGGGCAGGTAGGTGTTGGACACTTGACACGGTGGCTAAATGAAGTGTCGGAGTAACATAGTTTTATACAGTGAAATAACAGTCATTCTATGCAATATTGATGCAATTTTCATTTTAGGTTATTCAAAAACAGCCGCATTGTATTTTTGACACAAGGGTAAGACCACGTACATCGGACCTCCCCCGCCTTGCAATTTCGTAGAAGCCATGGTGCTCTTTAATTGTCATTTCATATTACTTTAAAAAAAATGATTACCTTGATACAATCAAGCATGGTTTATGTCCTGTTGAATTTCGTTAGTTGTATACTTGTATGTGTTTCACAGGAATTCTTATATGCCACTGAATCAAATGCCTTGACTATGCTTTCACTTATTTCTTCGTTTTAGATGGTTCAGCTTTACAACGGACTTAATAGGTCCTTTGATTTCTATTCTGAGTCTTGTTGTAGTTGTGCTCTTGATGATATGGGAAGGAAATGTTAGTGATGGTAATGAGAAATGTAGTGTCAATACTTTGATTGAGAAGTGACATATTTTTATGAATGAAACTCTGGTTCCATTGTTGGTTTGGTGAAAAAAATTAAATTCTATTATATTCACTTGATATTCGCAATTGTATGATCAAAGTTTTAAGGGGATGTGGTACGTAAAATATTATTGTCAATACTTCAGTGTCTTTTCTGCAGGATTTTTTCAACAACAAATGCACCATAGGATTTTGTTGAAACTACTATGATGGAAAGTTGAGTTGTAGGACATATTATTTTGATTTACCTTTCATCGGCTTATAGCACTTCTCATTGCTCACTCAGGTATGAAGTTGTTTCTGTGTCTCAATCATTTGTTTAAATATTCAGTTTGGTTTGTCTCCGCCATTTAAGTAACTTTTTGAACTAAACGAATGCTTTGCTGTCTTTTTTTTCCTTGGACTCTTACCCGTGTAATGGTAAATCCATCACTACTACTGTAACCTCTCTATTGTAAACACCCCTTATCCTACTGGGATTAAAAAGTGATATAAAAGTGAATGTAAACAAATGAATAATATGCATCCACCTTTGTTACTTTCAACCTATCCATTGTAAACACCCCTACTCCACTAGCATTAAAAAAAAAGGATACAAAAGTCAAGGTAAACAAATGACGATATATGACAAGTTTTTAGGTTAGTAGCAAATATGGTGTGTTCTTGGTGACTATTTTCTACTAGGCATTATTATAGAATTTAAGGTGCTATTCTTTTCAGCTTGGCTCATAGATGTTTGGAAGAGTGGTTGGGCTCATGGTGGTTATGATGTAATTTTTTATGTTGATGCTCTCTTGGGGTCGTTTAACTCTAGACAACTGGACATACTTTCTGACAGGTTTTCAGGTCTCCAACTCTAAAGTGACTTGGAGCGTGCTACTCGTATCTTTGATTTCAGGTCACCTTTTTGGCCTTATAACCCCTGTTGAATCCAGCCGCAAAAACTACCTACATTGTAAAGTTCCTTTTCATGCTATTTTTTAGTCTTCATTGATATTTGTGATGTGCTTGTGCTATAGCATATTCTATTAGGAACCCGCCACTTGTATTATAGAAGTTCAGATGCCCACATAGTAACATGAGTACTGTGCACACCGCCACCAAAATGATTTGGTGTTGGTTAACATGACCCGTCTATATTTGACTAATTTATGGCATGTCATTGTGCTCACCATCACTTATGAAGAGGGTCGTGTTCGTAAGTGGAACCTTTATGCGAAGGATATGGTGACAAGATCACAATAATGTGGTATTTGTGTCAAAATAAGGCATGGTTATTCACATAGATCGTAAGAGTATTTGACTAGTAACACTAACTTAAAGGCACGCGAACTACCTTTGAGCAAAGTAGTACCAATTAAGGCTCTTACTAGTGTTTTGAGAACGTGTGATGTTTCACTAATAATTTTTGGTCGGGTATGAGTCCATCTCCCATGAAGCCGCTCGGAACGTATTTTAAAACTTTTGAATTTAGACTTCTGACTGTTTGAGATCAACCAATTCTTACATTTCCTTTGAACACTACGGCCTTTAGTCTCACGAATCACGATACCCTTAATGGTCGGATGATTTGTGAATTCGGATGTAATTTCGGGTAATTATGACTTAAGTGCACAACATATTGCTCTCGAAAGCCTGTAATGTTTTAAGTGATTCTGAAACATTGCCTTGAGGACTTGGGGAGCCGTCCAGGGCATGAATTACACTCTTCAAATTTGGTTACCTTTGACCATTGCAAGCGGCGATGTTAGTTTTCGGTTGAGGTTCTTGAGAGCAACTAATACACTTTCTAAAAGAATCCAGGACCTTTTTGAGGCCTGAGATCCATCCTAACTTGGCATGACGGTGGCTAGTCGTCATGACTCATGACATGTGTGCTTTGATGCATCGTGGAACGTCTCTAGCTTAGGCGATAGACGTATGAACTGCATATTTTAATCTAGTACTGTACAAGGGGATGCACTCTTGTTGCTGTTAGGCAGTATTTTAGAATTCAAGGTGCTGTTTGTTATTTCAAATTCAAATTTGCTCCATATATCTTTAGAAGGGTGGTTGGGTCATTGCAGTTACAATGTACAGAGTATTCGTTATTTCGTCACGCTCTTGCGGTCAGTTAACTATAGTCTCTGGACAACTTTCTGACCGTCTTTCAGGTTTCCAGCTCTAAAGTCAGTCGGAGTACTGCTCCTCGTAACTTTTAGGTATTTTATTTCCCATTTTGGCTATCAACTACATGATGTATTATATACAGCCGCAAAAACTACCTATAGGCTACATTGAAAGGTACTATGATACTATCCCTTTTTTTTCTTTAATAAGCTCGAAGTTTATGTTTATTTTTCTCTTAGATCAACGGTCTTAATTAAGAGGGTGGTACTTTCCCATATCTCTTTTTGGTCTCCACTCATATTTGCAATGTACTTTGTGCTACAGCATATTCTGTTAGGAAAGACCAACTTGTTTTATACTACTTCCTCCGTCCCGGTCATTTATTTACCATTTTTTCATTTTTCAGCGTCATTCATTTGCTTACCTTTCTATATTGGAAAGACTTTTGATGAGTAATTTGAATGCTTGACATTCAATGACAGTACCTACAAATGGTTTACTTAATCAACTCACTTTGTGAAGTTTATTTTATTTGAAATAGTAGGCTCGTAGGTAGTTATAGTGCCAATTATGTCCTAAAATATGCATGGCTTCCCTTTGCCTTCATGTGTTTCCACGTTCTTAAAAGTTGTGCCGACCTGGAGTTGTTGTTCGAACCTTGTATACTATATTCGTGATCGTATATTCGAGCATTCGAATTTCATGTAACTTTTTTTGTTAAATCGGTGGTGTATTTTCCTTTGTTAACCGAGTAGTGAAGGGCATTACGATGGTTATTCTTAAGGGAGTTCTTAGTGAAAGACGAACTCAGTGCCATTGTTGGACCCGATCTGCAATTCGTTTGTCGCTGAAGACAGGAGCAATAAAAACTTGATGGGGTAGAATAAGGGAGAAGAGACAGTGAAGACGCATGCAAAATAAGAAAGAATTTTGGGGTGTGAAGTCCGTGGATGCGTTTGACAGTAAGAATGAAGTAGTGGTGGAGTTAGCGATGGAGTAGTTGATGCGTTTGACATTAAGAAGGAACTTATTTATTTACTACGTCATCGTACACCCTATCTAAAATGTCAGTCATATTGGAAGGATGCATAAATTAGATGAGGTCTCGTAAACCCGTGAAATGTGCCAAAGTCACCCGGAGACATGATCTCCATTGGAGCAACAACACAAACAAAGATACGTCAAAAGCATTGGGACAAGTAGGCTGTGGACTTGTGGTTTTAATGAGTTGTGCGGCCTATAAACAATATACTGGACCGACTATTTATTTAATTTAGCTAAGTTTGGGTGTGGATCAAGTACTTCCTTAGCACGTTCAGGCCCGGACCAAAAAAATGGACTGGACCGGACTATTTGGTCTGGACCAAACCCGGACCAGGATCATTTAGGTTCGGTCCTCGGTCCACACTTTTTGAAGTTTCGGTTTGGTCCAAAATCGATTAATTCCGGTTCGGACCATGAAACGAATTTTAGGTATTTTATAACTATTTTTTGCAAGTTTATAAAATAATCAAGTATTTTATCTTCAACAGAATATTATAACGTGATATTAGTGATTATCTATTCTAAAGATACTTTAATCGACTAGTTTTTATTTATTTAATGAAATTAAAATTTAATTATTTGTTTTTATCACACTTGTAAAATTTTGTAAGGAAAATACTCCCTCACATTCACTCTAGCTAACATTGGTTTTATCACACTTGTTGAGACACGTTTTGGTATGCGAATATCTTAGTTACACATTGTTATTGATTGTAAAAATTTGATATTTATATAATTTCACGACGATAAAGCAAACAATATCCCATATGACTATATTTTCTATTATATATTACAAGTAATTTCAACTCTCTAGATTCATGATATGAATAGTGCAAAAAAGTCAGTGTTATATTTGCACTGGATGAGAGTGAGTATATTTGCAATAATCAACGAAATTTATGTTAACGGAGTTACTTTTGTGAAAAAGTAATTCCGTACTTTTTCACATACGAACTTTACTCTTTCACATACACTTTTTCATTAACTTTCCATATCCTGCCCTTTTCCTAAACCTAGACAAATTAAAATCAATATACTTTTTCACTAAAATCGAAACTTGAATAATTGGTTAAAATTCTCAAACTAATGAAGTAATTTTGTTGTTTAGAAATTATCAATACATTTCGTTAAAAATTATTAGGGTTTCGGAATTGTTATAGATTGATATCAGAGCCAATTTTACATTTAAATTATATGAAAAATTGGGTTGGTTTCAAATCTGGGGCAAAATTACGAATCGTTCTAGTAATTGAATTTAGCAACTAAATTGTTCTTGCAAGTTTTAAGCTCCGATTGTTGTTCGGTGCCAAATGATGACTAAGTTTTCTAATAATTTGTTATCAGTTTTGTTTTGTTTTGTTCGTGCTATTGGTTACGTTAGTTGTTTTGCAATGGACAAAGGTTGATGGGTATTCTTTCTACCCAATCATCTATCAACAATCATTGATTAATCATTATATATAATGAATAATTTAAAATGCGATGTACATACAAGCCTGATATTCGAGAATTGTGTTCTCGATTGGCACTGCGTCTTCTTTCTATGGTTTTGGCAAGTATGTCTTCACATCTGGTAATCAATTGGCCGGAGTGAGATTTGTCGGCGACCTAATTGGCCGGAGTTGGTGAGAGGAGGTGGTGAACGGGTATGCAGTGGGTTGGAATTAGTGACTTGGTGGTGAGTGGGAGATTGGGGGAAGGAGAAAAAAAATCGATTGGGTGAGGAATGAAAAATATGACAAAGGTAATATTGTAAAAGACGTATGTGAAAGTGTATAATCCGTATGTGAAAAAGCACGATGATATGACACATTATAGTCAAATCATAAAAAAAAAAAGTGTATAGTTAATATAAAAGTTTTTCTTAGGTTCAAATGACGCACTATCTCGCGGTTAAGAATCCAACCCCTACTTTATGGTTGGGATAAGAGTGTTCTTACCACTTGAACTACCTCTTGTTCACATAATTAATACTCCCTCCTTGTCGGTCATTTCTTCCCTCTTTCCTTATTGGGTAAGTCGGGTTTTCTTTCCTCTTTCCCTTTTTGGATGTGGGGTTGTGTGTTTTGTGTGGTCTAAATTCATTTGTATGTAGGGTAGTATGTTTTGTGTGATCCAAATTCATTTCCTTAATTTGTGTGTAAAAGGGAAAGGGAAAGGGGAATAAATGAGTGACTAGGAGGGAGTATAAAGTTTAAAGAGGTGGACTAATGCATTTTGGTTATTTTGAGAGGTTTTCCTTTGATTTAGAGGTATCGACGAAGTTTCAGAAACACGAGAAATAATTTTTAAAAAAAAAAACGAGAGTACCCGGTAGAAAAACCCAAAGGAAAAATACGTGGAGTGAACATTTGTGCAATTATGAATTAGTGCATGCATATTATATTTCACCAATGATGAGTTATTTTCATTTAAAATCTACATTATATATTTTATCTTTACGTTTTAGGATAGACAAGTATAATTAAATGAGAAATTTTAAAAAAAAATTAAAGTGCAAACTATTATGCCAAATTGGAAGAGAATGTGCGTACGTTAGACATACATTTGTATAGTTATTAAATAGTGGCCCTTATGATGATCTATTAAGGAATAAGATCTCATATGAAATCATATGAGATAATATTAAGATATGTTTGATAAATATTAGGATAGAATATTAATAAGATATATTAGATATTATTTGGTATCCTAGTTTAGGTAGATTACTCTACTATAAATACGGATACATATTATGTATTCACAAAAAAAACAACATTATTATCAATAAGAATTACTCTATTATGAAATCTGTCATGATCACTTCTTTGTCCCAAATGTCGTCCTATTAACTTAATTAGAGCCTTAAATTCGTCGCTGCATATTCATTTTAAATGTACTAATCTAGGTCTCGTGTAAATACACGATTTTTTACACGAGAATGTTTAAAGACTATTTTTTTTTTACATAAATTTATATTAAAAAAAAGTTAGGTGGTTTAACATATGTTTAAAGTATTGTCCAATAAATAGTGTGCATTTTTTCTTCTGTCGCCTAGCTTTGCAATTTTGCAACATGTCAATTTTTTGGAGAAGAGACTTGAGTTTGCAAGATCTAAAATCATTTCTCTCAAAGGAGATAATTAGTTATTTTAGTGTTTTCTTATAACTGTCTTAAATTAAATAGCTCAGCAAATATGTATGATAGATATTTAACTTAGAGTAATTTAATATTATTTTAGATAATTTGTACTAATATCTCGGATCACTTATTAGCTAGGTTGCACGGACACTCATCCTAACTAGCCGTCCCGACACACGGACACCTATAAATAAGGAACGAGAGGTTCAAAGACTAAAAGAGATTAATTAGAAGATGAGTTGGGTGGGAAATGAGAATAAATTATAGTCAAAGTCAAATTTTACCTTCAATTATTTACATTTAATATCAAATACCAATATAAAAATAAAATCGTACGCTATTTATAACTATAAAGTATATATTTTATCAAATTTAAATGCCGTGTCCCATGTTCTAAATTTCACGAGATGCAGTATCACTTGTCCATGTCGTGTCCGTGTTCGTTTTCGTGCTACCTAGCTTATTAGTAGCTATAACTTTTACACAATATTCTTTTTTGTACTCTCTCCTTTTATACATGTTACTCCAATTTAGGTGTGTTCATCGATCTAGAACTGGACCTCACAAACCCGCGGACCGGAAAATCACTTATCCCAAGACAAGAGACCGAACCGAAACCATTAAGGTCCAGCTTTTCCCGGGTTTGGACCGCGCAAGCTCTACTTTTGAAAGGGATAATTGAATTTATTATTTTAGTGTGGACCATACTCCATATTTTTTGGGTTCGGCTCGGCCGATCAGGACCACTTTTTGAACAACCCTGCTCCCATTTACTTTTTTTTTTTTGAAGCTAAGGTCAAAGTTTTAGAGTTTCCACCATGTATAAACTACAAACTATATTACTTCATAACTAGTATAAATCCCGTGCGAATGCGCGGTTTTTTAGATAGAGATATAAGAGAATTGAAAAATTAAACTACTAATTTTTAACTTTAATTATAAAATTACTATTAATAATATTTTATATTAAGATATGTGTTGTAATAAATAACTTATATACTGTGTATATGTTAAATAATTTTTTTAAAAAATAACTAAAATTTAAATGTTAACATAGTACGGAATAAGAATCTCCTTACTACTAAAAGAATAAGGATTTCTCAAAGTTTTCCCGCCTAAAAGTATTTACTCATAATTGGGCCCTTTCTTTAATTGCTAAATTAGGTAAATAATGGGCCACAATTTGATTCCAATAAGATTACATTTTTTTAGTAAATTAACAATATACAAATACTAATCATAGGTTACATTATACTCTTAATTGTCACTTTGCAAATCTTGGATGGATCAAATATACAATTAACAATACAACTTTGTTACATTTAATAATGGAAACAAAATAAATACTCTTTCAATTCTATTCAAAGCAAATTAGATTAAATATTTTAAGTTTTATCATCTTATCATATTCGAAATCTAGTTTTTACCCCTAACATAACCTTATTTTTGTCAATCAAAATTTATGGAAAATCACTTCTATATCACTCTCATAAAATTATACTCTTTATACATAGATTAAGTTAAGTAAGATCAAGATAATCTTCACAAGGAATATAAAAGGTAACCAAATAATTGGGACATAAAGAGTACATCATATATTTATAAATGAATAATAAGAGCCATCAACTTTGATTAACAAATGCATTTAAATACGTAGTTCGTAATTGACAACTCATTTAAACACAACTATTGGAAAAAACCATGCATTGGCATGGGATCTATACTAGTATATATATTAAGATAAAGTGTAAGAATATATATATATATATATATATATATATATATATATATATATATATATATATATATAGGGTTAGGATCCGGTGAGAACCACTAATATAATGAGAACCATGAGAACCTTTACTAAATCTCCACCAAATTTCGTTCCGAAAGTTTTGATGGATCATTTACCATTAGTTTAGTTTATTCAATCAAAATATTTGCAGTAAATAAACAAAATTTATTGATTATATTAAAAAATATGTACTTAATGTACATAAATTCAATTAGATAAACTAAAACTACTCTAAATGCATGAAAACGAGCACTAGGTGCATGAAATTTGTTAGAATTACTAGGTGCATGAAAATAATGAGCTCTATATGCATGAAAATGAGTACTAGGTGCATGAAAATTGTTAGATACATGAAACTGACTACTAGGTGCATGAAAATTAATAAATTGTATTTCGCCTCAATTTCCGTCAGTAGCGTATAATTTTTCAACGAAGAAATATGTTATCTAGCCATAACATTTTACGCCGAACCCAAATATGTTGTTATTTTTAAAAAATAAATTTGGTAAGGCGGAGTTCTCACGGTTCTCATTATCTTAGTGGTTCTCACTAGATCCCAATTCTATATATATATATATATATATATATATTATATATATTAGATATATATATTATATATATATATTATAACTATACCTATATATATAATTATATATATATATATATATATAGAATTAGGATCATGTGAGTCCACCCTATCTTTTTGAGTCCGTGAGTCCAGGATACAATATCACAAGTTATACTAAACAGTATCACACCACTGAAGATAAATTTCGCCCACTATTACTAACTTTTTTTCTCATACTTTTTTCACACCAATTGATTCCGGTATCGAAGCTCCGACAAACACCATCATTCTCCCGCCCTTGCATGCCGGAAAGTCATTATTATGGGCGTTTCACCGGAGTTTATTGTATATAGCTTCTTTTATCCTATTTCTTCTCTACCTAACATCTTTGCCTCCGGCATTCTTCTTCATAACCAACGACGAGACCCCTAATTTAGCGATGACAATTAATTTTTTTATTGTGATTGGTGGTGGTGTGAGCTCCCGAGTAGGAGTAATGTGTATGAGTGGAGGAATATGGAGATTGGAAATAAAACATTGGATAAATAATGGGTGATGGCAATGGTGGATAAATGTTTGTTTGTGTCATCTATGTGCTTGGATTGTCATCGATATTGGTGGGTGGGTAGTGGTCGTCAACGGCGAGTAGTATGACATAAAATATTTTTAACCTTTTTGTGCTGTTTTTTTTCGTGATATTGTTTAGTATAACCAGTGATATTGTTTTGTATATTATGTGATATTGTATAGCTGGACTCACGGACTCAAATATTTAGGTGGACTCACCGGATCTTGCCTCTCTCTCTCTCTATATATATATATATAGAATCAGGATCCTGTGCGAACTAAGAGTTCGGTGCGAACTGTACTAACCACATTGATGGACTGGTCATTACACATCAATACCAAGCCCATACCTATTATAAACTATCAAGGCCCAAAATTTCAAAACCATCAGCTAAAATCATATCAATGGCTCATAGTCCATATGAAATAAACCCAAAGCACTCCCTCCTATCTCTCTCCTGACCATCAGACTAAATCATATCACGACCGACACTCCATCACCGGTCAATGGCCAGGCTGCCGCCGTAGCTATCATTCCGGCCGGTGTTCCTATACTGTCGGCATCCGTTCTCCATATTCGACTCATTTTAATCTCATCTCCCAACCAATGCACGTCTCTCCTCGACGCCGACGTAGTACGTACAAGACCAGACGATAGGCGGACCCAATGTGTTCGAAAATCTCTTCATCTTACAAGTCGTCATGCTCCAAGTATCATGGTGGTTGTTTAGTTTGGTTTTGTAGATCTAAATTTTAGTTCTTGATTTTTGACGTCGACGGTGGTGTCATGGTGGCCAGATGGTAAGGGTGCGAAAGTTATGGGGTGGTGTGGCGCTGACCTCGGGTGGTTTGCTTGGTTGGTGGAAGAAGAGAAAATGGCGTTGGGGTGATGGCTGGATGGTGTTTGTGGTGTGCTGATGATGTTGATGTGGTGGTTCTGGCGTCGGTGGTGGTAGTGGTTCATGAGTTCGGTGGTCAGTAAAGGTGGTCCTTGGACCACCGTTGTGGGGCGGGGTGGTTCATTAGTTGGTGGCCGTGGTGGTGGTAGCGACAGTGGTGTTGGTGGTTGCATTGGTGTTGGTGGCGGCAGCAATAATATTGGTGGCGGTGATAGTAACGGTGGTGGGCCTGGTCGATCATGGTGGATACATAAAATACCATCCCAGGTACATTTTGTATTACTACTAGATACACAAACGTTTAGTGTATCTAGCAGCAATACCAGGTGTAACTAGTAGTATTACCAAGTGTATCTAGCTAGTTCGTACGGTTCGTACGGAACTCTAGTTCGCACGGGAACCCGCCCCTATATATATATATATATATAGAGGCAAGTTCCGGTGAGTCCAGTCATATATTTGAGTCCGTGAGTCCTAATAATAGTCGTCCGATCTAAAAAAATGGAGCGCTGAGATTAAACCACGTAGGTACCAAAAGCCAACATACAAAACACGCTCACCTCCACACAAATTATTCTTTTTTTCTCTCTCCAAAAATTTACCAAAAACAATGACAACCTGTACACACAAATCTCACATAATCTTATCTAAAGTTTTGGAAAAAATATGCAAAACGCGATCAATTTCTGTTGATTTCAACTAGATTTTGACTTTCTTGATTAATTAGTTCACTAAATTGAATAATCTCACTCACTTCTCTCCAAAATCATTCAGGTACATTCGTTTCTTTTCTTTTTAGTTTATGCGATTTTAATGTAATTTATGTATTATTAAATTGATCATGAATGTTAGATTTTGTTTGAAATTATTGTGTGTATGATGATTTACACGAATTTAGGAGGATTAAATCAAAATTATCGAACAAATTCTTGAGTAATTTGTGGTACTTTTGATGTTCTTGCTTTAAATTTCTAATTATCTCAGATCTACATGATTTTCAGTGCTTTTTATGATTATATCGACATATTGAACTAATTACTATCATCTATTGTAGTTGTAATTGTTTATTAGATTATTTGTTTGATTAATTGCGAAAATTAGGGTTTATAATTGTTTTAATTCTGAAAATTAGGGTTTAATAATGTTTAATTGTGAAAATTAGGATCTTGTATTATAGAATTGAATTTGTCTGACATTGCTGTTGAAAAATTATCGTTAGCGTTCAGTTCATGAGAAATGTCAGTATAGGTGGCTATGATAATGAAAAAACCTTGTGATAATGTTTTTTGTATGATCTGATATTGAATATGATGATTATTGGTACTTATCCTCATAATTTGTGACGTTGCTTATAAAAATCACAAAATTGAACTAGTTATGTATAATTAATTCAAGTTTTTAATTGTTTATTAGATGTTTTTATGTTTAATTGTGAAATATTGGGTTGGCCGAACTATATTGTTGTTTGTATTTCCCTTGTCTTAACGATGCTACTAAGATGATGTTTTTCCCCTTTTTGCAGATTTTTCGCTTGCGGAGTTTGGTTGAGACTTGAGAGTTTATGTGCATGCTGAAGAAATTAATAGTACATCATCAACTGAGCAAAGCATCATTTTTTTTAGTCATTTCTCTTAAAGACAAATACTTATTCCTAATATCGTTCCAAGCGGTTATAATTTGTATTCTTTCTCCATTTTGATAGCACTGTATTAATCTTATAATGACGATGACAAAGGAAAACAAAGAATAAATTACGACAACAATGACGATGACGATGACGATGATGGACAAGAGCTAAAGACACAGAAAAACAATACAAGAGTGTTGCAAGTACTACGGGTACAATAGAGGTCGAGGTAAAGGTAGAGGTAGAGGAAGGACTAAAATTACTAGAATATGTTGATAGGAAATTTTAATTGAAAATGAATTGATGTAATGCTAGTAGGATAAGTAGTCTACTGTAGGTGGCATAAATTAATTTTGCTGCTGATATTTTGTGATATTGTTTAAGAGCAATAATGATATTGTGTCATATATGTTGTGATATAATTTCTCGAACATCTTTTTTTTGGGAAAAGGTAAGTTATATTGAAAGCTCAAAAGATACAAAGTTTAACAATATTACATGAGACACTAAAAAGCACACAAAATCATCTAAGACGTTGTATCCAAACAACTTCCTTAGTAGAAAGCTTGCTCACATTCATCTTGCCTACACGAATATTAATCTCCTCCATGACTTGTTGAACTAAGTCTTCAGGACGTCTTATACAATGCTTAAATCTCACTTCATTTCGAACCATCCAAATCTTGTATATAAGAGCAACATGACAAGCTCCAATGTACTTCCTTTGAAGCTTTGTTCTTCCTCTACCAGCAGCCATCCACTCCACCAACTGACTGAAAAAGAAAGAGACTCCAAGCTTTCTCTGCAGGATTTGACAACACTTCAGGCTGTAAATGCATTCATATAATACATGCTTCATAGTCTCCAATCCATTCCCACATATATCACAAGCCGTGTCCACCAGAATCCCCATTCTATTCAATCTATCCTTAGTAAGCAACCTATTCTGAATGGCAGCCCAGAATATAAAACTAGACTTAGGAACATTCAAAGTATTCCAACACACATACCTCCATCTCACTCTATCCTTGCCTGGCCTCAACCAAAAATACCCATCTTTGACAGCATAAGGTTTATCATCACCCAACCACATATCATCTACATAAGCACTCTGAAACTGAGTCATAATATGACTTATTTTCCTCCATGACCAACTAGTATCAGAAGGAACACTATACTCCTTCCAGTGTACTCCTTTTAAATAGACATTACTCACCCATTTTACCCAAAGATGATCCTTTTTAGAAGCTATCCACCACACATATTTACCTAAAAGAGCTCTGTTCCACTGTTTTACCTCTTTAATGCCCAGTCCACCTTCAGCCTTAGGGTAGCAACAACTTTCCCAACTAACATTTGGAGCTTTTTTATACTCTGCATTTCCTCCCCACAAATAATTCCTACACATAGCAATGATTCTATTCATAATACCATTAGGAATAAGAAAAATATGAGCCCAATAAGAATATAGTGAAGTTAGGACTGCATTCACCAATATCAGACGACCAGCATAAGAGAGTTTTCTATTACCCCAGCCTCTAATCCTAGCAACAATTTTATCAGTTAACTTCAACCCATCATTCTTTGAAAGCTTCTTTGAGGATATAGGAATTCCCAGGTACTTGAAAGGAAGATATCCCCTCTGAAAACCAGACACTTGTAGAATATTATCAATACATACAGTAGTCACACCATTAAAATAGATTTCAGACTTAGTTTTATTCAAGCACAATCCAGATGAGGCAGAAAAAGTAGCAAAACTTCTAAGGATCCACATGATAGAATGCTCATTTCCTTTGCAAAACATCAACAAATCATCAGCAAATAATAAGTGATTGAGTTTAATCTGCCCACATAATCTTATATGTACAGAATCTTTATAAATGTGATATTGTTATTGTTAAAGTGTGATATTGTTGTAAGTGAAGTGTGATATTCTTTGTCGTTAAGGGTTCTAGTATTTCATTCTCAACATGCTAAAAAAGTCAGCCTATATTATTGTGACACTGTAACTGGAAAATGGTGATATTGTTAATGGCACCATGTGATATTGTTAATCCAATTGTGTGATATTGTTTAGTAATGGTAGTGATATTGTTTTTTAATATCACAAAACTGAATAAGTGAAAACGGTCTTTATAACTGTGATATTTTTTAGGGTGAAGTGTGATATTCTTTGGTAATGGTTGTGATACTTCATTATACATGGTGATATTGTTAATCACAACGTGTGCGTAACGTGTAGCATTGTTTCTAATAAAGTGTGAAACTTATAAAGATATATTGGTTATTAAAAAGTGCGATAAACAAAATACAAATGACAAATCTTGATAATACTATGATATTGCAATTGAGATACTCTGATAGTGTTCTAACAAGGCGTACAACTTTTATCAAAATTATAAGAGTAACATAGTCCTAACCAAAAATGTAGAAAAAATACAAAAATATAACTGCTTTTGAACGATATTAAAAATAAAGAATTTGTCTTTATAAGATAAATAACTAAAAAAAAATGGTTTGCTCAGTTGATGATATACTATAGACTTCTTCAGCATGTACTATAGACTTCTTCAGCATGCACATATACTCTCAGCCAACCTAAGCAAGCGAAGAAATCTGCAAAAATATGGAAAAAAAAAGAAGAACAAAACATCATCTTAGTATCATTTTTATGATAAAAGGACATAAAAATATAAAAATAATTAATGTTAACTAAACGATTATTTACCTAATTTTACATTATTTAGGTTGTGATACTGTCAAGGATAACATGTGATACTAATTTTAATTAATTAATTAGGTAAACTTTCATGTTTAATGTAAATTTCAGACTGTGATATTGTTGAGAACGACATGTGATACTAATTGAGATTAATTAGGTAAATCGAAAAATTATTTAGAAAAGGGAAAACATCGTAGGAAATTCATACGTGAATGAAAACTTGATAAAAATACATCAATTAAAACAACATAGGAATATTGATGCGAAAATAGAAATAAAAAAAAGTTAGTGGTTGTTTGGTTGCATGTGGGAATTTGTATTGCCTAGGAAGTCATAAAACACATGATTTTAGAATTCATGTGAATTAGTAAATAGTGTTTGGTTGCCATGGAGGAAGTGTAATTCATGTAGGCATTCCAACTTACCTAGGGGGACCTAGGTAAGCCACTTCCTCCATTATGGAGGAATTGGAATTCATGGGAACTTCCAATTCATGTGAATTGGGCAACCAAACAACATGCCTATTTTACAATTCACATGAATTTAAGTTCCTATGTTATTTAGTGGGTAACCAAACAACCCCTTATAATAGTGATAAATAAATCAAACAAAAATAGATGATAACAATAACTCAATTAAAATGACAAAACATGATAACAATGCATCAATTAAAACGAAATAATTAAAAATAATGATAAAAACATACAAAATGCATATAATTCAAACTGAATATTTATAATAACAAGGACAATGAATAATACCTGACATCGTAAATGCTAGAAGTGATGAAGAAAATCAATTGTTTAGCTTGATTGAGAACACAAATAATGAAAGGAGAAGATTAGGTCATGAGTTTCATAGAAGATCTGGAAAAAAAAAAAAGATGAGTGCGCAAGAGAGAGAGTAGAGAGAGAAAGTGAATGGATTATAATGACTGGATGTTATGGCTTTGATGGTATTTATAATAAGTTGTTAAATGACTGCAATACCCTTACTAATCCGCGCAAATCTCAGCCTTTGATCTCTTTGATCTGACAGTTGATATTAGGACTCATGGACTCAAATAAATGTGGTGGACTCACATGATCCTAATTCTATATATATATATATATATATATATATAGAAATTGAATCATGTGAGGCACCCTTCTTAGTATGAGGCGGCTGGACACATTCTAAACCGTTGGATCTAAAAATTGTAGGCTCACAAGATGATGCCACGTGTCACTATATATACCCCATAAAAATCAATCTTTCCAATTATTACGTCATTTTTCATTTCTCCACTCTCTCTCTTCTTTCTCTCTCTCTCTAAACGTTTTCTCTGTGACGTTAGTTGTTGGGTTGTGTGGTGGAGTGTGGACATTTCAGGTGGTGCGTGGTGCCATCACCTATCATCACTGTCGCCATAACCTAACCGTCGCCGGAGCTCCGTCATGAAAATCGCCAGCGATAATCAACTCCATCGTCGCCTGCCCGTTTTTCCTTTCTCCTCTTCCCCTTAACATCGTCGCCGATGAGTTGGTGACACCTCCACCACCACAATCGATCGAAATGAAGTATATTTGAAGGCAAATTTTGTATGTCTGGATTGTGAGTGCCATTTATCTCCCATTTCTAATCATCTCCTTTAATTTATCTTCTTCATTGTCATCTATCTCCTCTCTTTTTCATCATCTTAAGTCAGTCACTATAGTTGTTAAGTTGCAAGATGAAACAACTGACAACGATTTTCTCATTCCAATTTTCGCATCTTGGCTCTAATCCAATAATTGAATAGCAATAATAATTTAATCACATCAATGGAGATGGTTTCGTGTTTCGCTTGTTGCGTCGAGGCTGATGTGTGAGTGATGCAGCCTATTTATGGGCTTGCTTTAGCTCGGCTTCATAGGAGAAGCGCCTGGTGGCGGTTTTATCAACGGGTTTTTGGTTGATTGTGGCAGCCGTTATTCGTTGCTTGTGTTAAGGGCGGAGGTATAAGTGCGCGAATCGAGTTCGAGTCATGGTGTCAATGGGCGTTGCTGCTATTGTTGGATATTGAACAGAGATGAGGGTGTTGTTGTCTTGGTTGATATAGTTGGTCTTAGACGATTGCATGATGAATGAGATGGGATTCAATTATTTTGGCAGGGAAAGAAATGGAGGAGTGACCTTAATTTGTGAATCTCAGACCTTAATATGTGAATCTGAGACTTTGTTTTGTGAATCTGAGACCTTATCATGTGAATCTCAGACTTTGTTTTGTGAATATCAGATCTTAATTTGTGAATCTCAGACCTTAATATGTGAATCTGAGACTTTGTTTTGTGAATCTGAGATCTTATCATGTGAATCTCAGACTTTGTTTTGTGAATATCAGATCTTAATTTGTGAATCTCAGACCTTAATATGTGAATCTGAGACTTTGTTTTGTGAATCTGAGACCTTATCATGTGAATCTCAGACTTTGTTTTGTGAATATCAGATCTTAATTTGTGAATCTCAGACCTTAATATGTGAATCTGAGACTTTGTTTTGTGAATCTGAGACCTTATCATGTGAATCTCAGACTTTGTTTTGTGAATATCAGAAATTAGCTGCCAGTCCAAGTTTAATGAATGAATTTGGTGAGGCTAGCCGCCTCGCCATAATTAGCTGCCTCACCGGATCCGGCCTCTATATATATATATATATATATATATATATATGTATAGAATTAGGATCATGTGAGTCCACCCTATATTTTTGAGTCCGTGAGTCCTACTCTCAACCACCAGATCAAAGAGATCCAATGGCTGAGATTAGCGCGCTATATCAAGGGCATTTTCGTCATTTAACAAGTTTGTATATATATCCCAACTCTCAGGAAAGATTCATTATTTCTCATTCACTTTCTCTCTCTAAACTCCTCTCACCTCAATTTTCCTTTTCCTGGTCGTGCTCTCCATCTGCTACTCCCTCACTTTTTATTGCATATTCTCATTATACTCCGTCAATTAGTTTCTTCTCAATCAAGCAAGAAAATCTGATTTCTTTATTACTTTTTTATCAGGTATTTTTACTCTCTTTTTCTTTTCAATCTAAATCATTATTGTTTCTTTCAATTATATTCACTTTTAACGTTTTATTTGTTCATTGTTATTGTTATTTTCGTTTGATTTCTATTATCAGCGTTGTTATGATTCATCTTATTTTATGTATTTTACTATTTCATCGTGTATTTTATCTTTTATCATCTTTTTTTATATGTAGCGTGATATCTTTGTTGTTTTTCCTTTTGTAAATACCTGCTATTGTTCAGATCTGTGCTTTACTCAAGTTTTAATTATATGTGCTTTACTTCAGTTTTAATTAGATGTTTAATTTTATGTAGCTCTGTAGCGTGATCTATTATATGTATTTTACTCGAGTCTTATCATCTTGTTTTATTCTTAAAAGTATCAATATTTATCATACTTTTGTTCAGATTTGTGCTTTACTCGAGTTTTAATTATGTTTTGTAAATACTTTTTATTGTTTACCTAATTAATGTAAATTAATATCACACGTTATTCTTAACAATATCACATGTTATGCATAATACTATCACAATGTGAAATACGGTGTATGTTGTCATACATACATAGTTTAAATAATGTAATTAAATTAGTATCACATGATAGACTTAACAATATCACAGTATGAACTGCATTGTAATTTATTCTACTTTTTTCTAGAACCTATTGCCTCAATCTTTTGTAGATAATACGTCTGTTATATCTGTTCTTACTCAGCTCCACAATGCATACAACCTGCTGATGTGCATGCTGAAAATCACATTTCTTTGAGGTTAACCCCGGAGGTTTTATATTTATGCATTTCCTGTTGTCTTAAATATGGTACTAAGATGTTGTTTTGTTCTTTATTCTTCCTTTTGCAGATCTCTTCTCTTACTGAGGTTGGTTAAGAGTTTGTGTCCATGCTGAAGAAGTTTACTGTACATCATCAACTGAGCACCATCTTCTCCCTTTTAGTCAATTCTCTTATAAAGACAAATATTTCATTCCTAGACATCATTCCAAGTGGTTACAATTTTGTATTATTTCTCCATTTTTGGTCAGAATTGTGTTACTCTATCAAGTTGTGCCTCTTCGTAGAAAAATTATCAGAGTATCTCAGTAATAATAACATATTTTTGTCAATGTTTGTCATTTGTATTATGTTTTCAACACTTTTAATAAGCAACTTATAAATATAGAAGTATTACAATTTCTTAGAAACTATGTCGCAGTTTAATAACAACAATATCACATTTTATTAAAAAAAATATCACACGTTATTAAAAACAATATCACACGATTGGATTAACAATATCATCATCTGTCCTTAACAATATCACGATTTGCCAGTACTAATATCATCATATGCCACATATCTAGTGGACTGACTTTTGCAACCTTTTGATAATGAAGCACTACAACTATTAAGAATGAATATCACATTCTATCAAAAAGAATATCACAATTTCAGAGTTTGTTTATACCAATCCAATTTTGTGATATTGAGAAACAATATCACAACCATTAATAAAGAATATCACACTACATTAAATACATTATCACACTTAAAAAGATGGTTTTCACCCTTGTGATATTAAGAAACAATATCACTATATACAAATTATTAAACAATACTACAAAATACCAGCAACAAACTAGTTTATGACAACTACCACTTATAATAGATTTCTTATCCTACCAACATTACATCAATGTACTTTTAATTTAAATTTTTTGCCAACATATTCCTAACGGTCATTTAAGTTGCTTCCTCTACCTCTACTTCTAAAACCACCACTTGCTTGCAACAGTCTTGTATCGTCTTGTTTCGGTTTTGAGCTCTTGTCCATGATCCTCATCATCACGATCTTGTCCACCATTAGCACCTCTACAAATCCAATGCATATAAACCCCAGATAGTATTGTTTAGTTAATTTATTTTGCTAATTCAGCTGAAACTATATTCAATCATCGATGTAAGATTGAAAAGCTACCAGTAGAACTGGTTCCAACAATTAGATTGATTGACTAAATACATATTGTGAGAACGATGTAAATGACAATTATAAGCCAATACTAATCGAAATCTCGTGACATCTTGATGAATGATCGCTTAATTAAAATATAAGCCTGCATCTGGCTTGACTTCCTCCTGCATCTAAAAAAGTGCTTTTCCAGCCAATATCACAGAATATCTCTTAAATTAAATTTGTTTCTATATTACACGGACTCAATCGCAGCTATCCAATATCACGATATACAAACAACAATATCACAACCATTGAAATGCAATATCACATTTACAAAGATTTTTTATTTCTATCAACTTTCATTATCATAAAGAATAGGTATGTTGTTATTACTCAGTATCTGAACACTTAAGATTAATTTCTCAACAACAATGTCAAAAAAATTCCATTTTATAATATGTAAACTTAATTTTCACACATAAACAATATGAAACCCTAATTTTTGCGATTAAATTGAAAAACACATCTAATGCACAACTACATCTATAATCGATCATAGTAATTAGTTCAATATGTTGATATAATCACCAAAAACCGTTTGAAATCATGTATAAATAAGATATTTAGAAATCTAAAGCAAGAAAATGAATTACCACAAATGACTCGACAATTTGTTTGATATTCTTGACTTAATCTTATTAAATTCTTTCAATGCATCAAATATTCAATAATATCCAACAACATCAACATTCATAATCAAGTACATAAGTTCTAATAAAATTGGGGAAAAAAAACGAATTTACCTCAATGATTTTGCAGAGAAATCAACTAAGATTATTCAATTAAGTTGTAATGTAGTTAAGATCAAGTAGATAAACTACGATTTTCGCGAGATTTTAGCAAGATGTTGTGAGTTTGATGTTTGGAATATTAGGGTTTACTGAGTTCACTTTAGGAGAGAGAAAAAATTGAGAAAGAAAGAGGGAATCTGGAAAAAAGGGAGTTTTGTTTGCTTAATTATGGCGCATACGTGGCCTAATCCGAGTGCTCCATTTTTTTCAGATTGGACGATTGTAATTAGGACTCACGGACTCAAATATTTAGGTGGACTCACCGGATCTTGCCTCTCTCTCCCTCTCTCTCTCTCTCTATATATATATATATATATATATATATATAAAATATATATAATTATATATATAATATAATATATTATATATTATATATATATATATATATATATATATATATATTAATGTTCTATCGTATAGAAGTAAAAATAATTACGAATACTAATTACTCCGTAACTTATAGTACATCAGTTTGTATCAAAAGCATCAAAAAGAAAAGTTTGCATCAAAAGACGGAATAGTAAAATTATTTATCGAAAGGGTTTGATAAATAATAGTGTTAATGGTCATCATGTTAGTTTTAAGTATAATAACGGTAAAAAAACTTCTATCATATCATACGTATAATTAGCGCAATTTCATTTATGTAACAAAGTCTGGAAATCTTATTAATAATTTTATGGAAATTGTAATATATTATACCCTTTTTAAACATAATATAATTATTGAAATAGTATTACTTAGTTGTAAATATAGCATAATGGAGTCTAATTATAGAATAATTCATTTAGGCGGGAAAATTTTAGCAATCTCTTATTCTTTTAGTATAAGGGGATACTCCCTCTTATTTTCAGTGGACTTCCCTATTTCTTATTTCGATTGGAATATTCGGATTATCTTTCATGTTTCTTTATTTGGAAATTTTTATGTGGTATAAGTGTAATGTATGTGGGGGTAGTGTGTTTGTATGCTCCATATTTATTCCCTTAATACTCGTGCCAAAAGAAAATGGAAGTTTACTAAGAGTATGAGGGAATATTATCTTTACCTAGTTACATTTGTTATAAAATGATGTTTCATAAAGAAATATTTTTCACCTATAATTACAATATATATGTCAATAAAGCGATCATTAAAGTGTAGTGTAGAAAACCATGGATAACCTATATGTAAAAAATATGTGTAAAAGGAGGGAATAAGTGATTCAATTATAAATTTTTCCTCTCATTTTTAAACGTAACAGAGGATATAATATTAGTATCAAGTAGAGACTTTTTAGTTTTTACACAATAAGAAAAAATAAGAAAAGGAAAATGAGATATCACCACCCGGTAGTACCGAATTTGATTACCACTGAGGATATTTTGCCATTTACCTTATTATTTTATTTTTTAACTCAAATAAGTTATTTTGCCATTTACCTTATTATATTGATACTCTAATTCTTCATCATCTATACCTATATGATAACAACTCTTCCGATTCTAGCCTATAATACTTGATTGCTGGGAATTGTGGGAAATCGATGGAAGTTTTGATGACGTTCGTAAACAAGGAGGATACTAAATACGGGATAACCTAATCGAAATTGACCTTAATAAATCTAGATAACTACGGAGTATTGTATAATAATTATGTAAAATTGACCACGAATTCATGAAAATTTCCATTAAAATTTGTTTTGTCTTCTAGTTTATTGGAGGCGTGCACGATAACACCCTAAAATGATTCTGGTTGGTGGTGAGGAAGAAGATGATAACAGACAATTACAAAATTTACCTTTACGTGATTTGCGCAGAAGTAATAATTTTAATATTAATTTTGATTATTTAATAATATTTTAATACCGGTGGTATCGAACGGTACCACTCGGTGGTAGACCTGTACACTAGGCCGGGCTGCAGCGGGCCGGACTGTGGGAGGGGGAGCCCGAGCCAACACCTCGGGCTGGTTACGGGATGAGCCAGCCGGGCCGGCTGGTCAATTACTGACCCTGAACCGGCCTGGTCAGGTTGGTGGTGAGGCGGGTCGGGCGGGTCTGCTTGTAATTTTTTTTTTTAAAATTTATAAATTAAGTGATTGTAATATAAATTAATTAGTAGTTATTTTTCCCAAATATAAATTAAATGATTGTAATATAAATTAAATGATTGTAATATTAAAGACGTATTCGGTTTAGCCGTTTAGTAGTTATTTTTTCCAAATATTTATTTAGTGATTAATAAAGGGGAAAAAAATAAAAATAAAAAAAGGGATTGATCGAAATTAATGTAATCTTTTAAAACGATATCAAATATTTAGTTTAATTGATATCGTTTTTCAAATTACGTTAATTAGGATGCCTACGTATCTCGAAAGAATCAAAGCACACGTAATTCTCCACTTACCTTACTTACCTAACTTACCTTTACGATGTCGGTTGGATGGGTGGTGAATGCATGGTGATCAATCTTCATCGTCTTCTTCGGCCGTTTGTAATTGATGAACCACCGGTTGTTGATAATAAATCATCTGTTGTACTATCTTCTTCTTCGTCTTTAAATCCTTGCATTCTTCTTTGTGCTTGATCCCAATCTTTTTTGCACACACACATTTTGACGGTTCTTGAATCCAAACTTGATCTTTTTTCATTAAGAACTCTTCTACCTGCACTAAAAGCCGACTCGGACGCAACGGTGGAAGTGGGTACAACTAGTACATCTTTAGAAACTTTGGATAATATGGGAAATTGTGCGGAATGATTTCTCAACCATGTTAGAATATCAGGTTGTTGCCCAACAACATTACTATGGTCAAAGTTTAAATACTCGGTAATAGTATAAGCGGTAGAGGATGATGTAGAACTAGAAGAAGAAGAGCTCGATTTTCTAAATATTTTGTTAGCTAATGGGTGATCCAATACGATGTTGGTTGACATTTTAGACTTCTTAGAACTAGGTTCACATTGACCACCAAGTTTGATAAGGTTAAAGTCGCGTCTTCTTAATCAAAGTAAACCTAATTCACTACTAACTAATAGTCAGCGGTAAGCAAGGTATCGAATCCACAGGGAGGCGGTAGTATTCTAATCTGTTAAACTAGGTTTGTCTCTATAGTAACAATTTCGGGGTTTGAATTGTGGTTTCCAAACTAAAAGCAATCTATAACAATAACTAATAGCAAACAATAACAACTAATAATAATAACAACTAATAATAAGCAATAACAAACTAATAAGGTTGAAAACAATGAGATTAAAAGTCTAGGGTCTCAGGTTCACTAGGACTATTGTTCAGGGGTAGGGATAAAATCAACTATCATGCAATAAAGTTATCTAAGGTCACAAGATCGGTCGATTCAATTATGCCCTTTAGATCTACAATTTAACATGCGATCGCTATCATTAAACGAGTTCTATTCAATTATCGTAGCCTATCTTGGTCTTAACCCGGTCGGTGTTAATCCTAATTTGCGAGACTAGCTAATTAATCCTGGCCAGTAATCAAACAACTGGAATTAAAACGATAACCATGCAATTGCAATTCAATTAATTAATCTACCCCTTCTAACAATCCTAGATCCCTTTTCAACCCTAGAAAGAAATTTAGCTACTCATGACGATATTAATAACAACAATGATGAATAAAGTAAACATGATTAACAACAATGAAAGGATGAATAAAGAATAATTAAAGAACTAGAAGGCAATTAAATTGAATAACGAAGGAAGGATTAAAGAATACCGATTACAAGTTGAACTAAAGACAATCGTCTTTGATGAATAAAATTCGGAGGCAAGTAAACTAAATTAGGTTTTCTAATAATAAAGCATAAAAGCATAAAAAGCATGAAAAAGCATGAAAGACGAGCTTTTCTTTTATAATACAAAAATCTAATTAATTAGGTTAAAGTTTAGGAAAATATGAAAAAGTCGTCGAAAAACTAGGTTGCTCGATCGAGCAATGTATGTTGCTAGATCGAGCAACCTTCAGCCCGACTCGATCGAGCAAGGCACTATGCTCGGTCGAGCATCTCTTCTTTTCATTCGTTTCTTCGATTTTCTTCATTTCTTCTCTTTCGTTCTCGATTCCCGTGCCTAACCTTCTTTAATCTGATTCCGCCATGCTCCATATCTACTCAAAAAGCTCCAAATGTATCCAATCTGCATCAAAACATAGTAGAAGCGGCAGAATCGATATTCTAGCTAAAATAGCATAGAAATAAGCAAGGAAAGACGGTAAATCAAGCTAAATGCATTTAAGGGAGGCATAAAATATGTATATAAATAATGATCATCAAACTCCCCCAAACCAATCCTTTGCTTGTCCCTAAGCAAAGCACTCGACACATACAAAGACAAACATACAAATGGTGAATGAAAAACTCAAAGCTAATGTTAAAGCACATACAAATCCCAAGCTATCCATATCTATAACAAAGTAATGACCAAGTTGTACCAATAAAACAAATTTAAAGGCACGGGAAAGTAGAAAACGCAGCTCATAATCCAAGATTTTACATGATACCGTAGTATAGACAAAACCAAATACCTTTCAATCTTGCAAGGCTCAAATTGTCGGATTCTCGCGGATTTACTCAAGCACTCATAAGTTTATGTAAAGGTGAGTTTTGTGAAGATAGAAAGAAATAGAAACACTCACTCAACTTATGAAACATGCATGCATTCTAATGTGATAATAATTCCCCCAACTAATACGCATTCGCTATAAAGTACAAGAATCAAGACAACAAGGGAGGCTAATGGGGTGAAGGTATAGACGTGGATTGTGCCAAGTCACGTATGGAAATGTGGGGCTAAGACCGGTAATCGTAGCGACACTTACCAAAACATATCTACAAGACTAGCACAAACCAACACCGACTAGAGAAATCATCTTAAACTTTGACAACGCAAGAGAGAGATCGATATTGCTCTCTGAAAAATGCATTAGACTCTAGCATATTCCATTTCATTATCCCTTGAATAATTCAATGAAGCAACATATTTTTTTCTCTTTTTCTCTTTTTTTTTTCATATCTTTTTTTTTTCTTTCTTCTTTTTCATTTTTTTCTTTCTTTCAGATCTTTTGCTTCACAACTTTTCTCAACAAAGGGAATAAATGACACAATTGCCAACATACTTGCTACACCCAATTGATATTCTTTTTGAAATCCCGCCCCAACCATAGTAGACAAGTAGATAAGAAAAACATACAACTGCGACTGTCCCGATAAGGTAGGCAAATTCTAGGAATGTAGCTATCATATGGCTTATAAAACAGGCTACAAAAGGCTAAAATTGGCTAAAGATAAAGAACTCAATAATAAGGGTATAAAATCAAGTCTTTTTGGCTATGTGAGGCTTATTTGAACAAAAAGAACCACCTTTCCTCATGCACTTATCAAACGAACGCGTATAGTATCAAGAAACGAATGTCACACTTATGCAATTTGATGTTACACATTCCACAAGGAGTACCACACTCAAGCCTAAAAACAATGAGACCATTTTATTGATATTCCTGGCCTAGGAAGCTCTATAGACCTAAGAATTTTAAGTGGTTTACCAACAAAAATTGCCAAATCTAATTAGCATAAGGTATGTCAAAAACGGTCAAGACTTGTACTATGAGCTTTATTTTCAAAAATAGTAAGTCAAAACAATGTACATGGACAACTTATTTGGGATTCAAATGTAGAAACAATGCAAATTATCATCATTGTTATTCAATTCACCAAGACTCGACCTAATAAAATAAAAAACATGTTTTTGGATTTTGTAAATTTTTCAATTTTTATGGATTTTTTTCTTTATTTCACACAACGGAAAATAAACACACAACATAAATAAAGACTCTCCCCCAAACCTAAATGTCACAGTGTCCTCAGTGTGACGCTAACAGAACAGCAATCACATATCAACCAACAGCAGCAACCTAAAGGACACAACTAACAAAAGGGAATGGGAAATAACTAAAAGAAAATACAAGAAAAGAAAGTACAAGGATAGATAATACCAGCTGTATAATGGGGGGTAGTGACCAGCTGCCACTACTGCGCCTGATCTCCACCACCATCATCATCATCACCCCACTGAGCAGCACCAGAAAAAGAGGCCCGAAATGGCTCACCAAAACTACCAACTGGAGCATCCGGTCGGATAAGAGTATACCATGAACGACCAAGGCAACCATAATCGTGACTAAACTCCTGGGAAAGCTGCTGAGGAGTCACCCCATAATTATCAAACACATCAGTCTCGTCACCCGGACCTCGGTAGTAGCTCGACGGAGTCCAACCAGCAGTGGCATTAAGATCCGTCCGCATAAGGTTCTCCCAAAGTCCCCTCATCACCAAGTCATTGTTAATTCCTTGGTGAATCCTAATCTCCCTCTCCAAAGCCGGATCATAGGAATAAGCAGGTGGAGGGTAAGGGTACAAAGCTGGGGTGGGTGCAAAGTGTGGAGTCGGGGTGGTGGTAGTCTGAGCAGAAGAAGATGGGGTGATCCGCCGACGAGGTCGACGGTTCTCGCTCAAAGTAAAAATAATCTCAGGTGGAACCACATAAGAATGAGGGGGAGGGGTAGGTCCAGTCTCAGGATCATGGGTAGGCAACCGCTCCGTAGAAGGGAGATGGTTATCGGTATCAGGAAGAGCTATCCACTGGGACTCCCGTACTCGCCACTGAAAACAAGCGTTTCCTAACGCATTAATCCAGCAAAGGGTGGGACGCAAGTACTCGTCGTCTACTCTAGGGGCATGAATTGGGGTCATTGGTGTGTATCTACGGTCTCCCCCAAATCCAGTAAGTCTCCAAGTCAACCTAGTGACCAAGGCACCACAATCTAAAGAATGCTGGGTAGGGGAATTGACCCTCCAGAAAGCATAGCACACCAAACCGACCGGGTGGAAATAAAAATCATTCTCATGCTTGGGGTTGAGGGTAGAAGCAAGTAATAAGACCTCATGAGAATTCAGCTTACTAAGGTCCTTCCTAGCAAACAAAAGGAGGCTAAAGAATCGCAAAAACAACCGCAGACAAGGATGCTGCACATCATTGACCACCATAGCATTAACCCGTGCATAAGGAAGACCAGTCAATAGAGTAAAATAATCAACGACTTGAAAGCCGGAAGGAATAGCAACAAAAGCATCATCGTCACCAAGAGAAAGACCCTGATGGTTAGCCAATTCAGGATATGACAACACAAAATCCCGAGTAAGCAACCTAAAAGACACACGTTTATTGGTCTCGTCCCAATCATAGGAACTGAAAAATTCTAATGTCAAAGGTCGATATGAAAGCTCGTTAAGGGAATATAGCCCACCAAACCCAATTCGGTCAAACATATCAAACAAAGCATTACCAAAACCGAGGGCACGGAGAACGATGGGGCACACACAACGAGTAGGGTCCATAGGACGACCCATAAGCATGGCAAAACGGTCATGTTGCTCTTGCGTGCTAAAAACGATCCAAGGGTAAGTGGGGTTACACGAAATCGCTTCAACTTCGGGTTGTCGAACAAGACGGGGTTCTCTACGACGCTTGCTAGTTCCTACTTGTCTAGACATGGCTAATTGAAGTAAAGAAAACACACAAACACAACTATATGCTCAAAAAGACGGATTAGCAAACCCTAACTCGAAAAAAAATCAAATTTGAGTCTAAAACGCAAGAAAGACAGAGCAATTAGCAATGTAATAGTGATTAATTACTAAAGAACAAAGCTAGGAATCAACAACAATGAATTAGAAGCACAAAGTTGAAGAAATAAGAAGCAAACCCTAAATCACGTTTTGGGCAAGAGAAGAGAGCAAACACACCAATTTCTTCACAAATTGTACTTAAAACAAGTAAAAGAATGATTGTTGATGCTAGCTTGATGACTAAGTGATGATTTGAAGTTGATGGAAGGAGGTAATTTGAGAGAATAAGGGTGAGGGAGAAGAAGAATGACGAAATAAGAAGAAATATGAAGGAAAATTGGGGAAAACCTGTATTTAGGGGCTCGGGACCGGTCGGACCGGACCGACTCGATCGAGCAGGTCAGGTCTGCTCGATCGAGCAACCTAAAAATCTTGATTTTTGAGTTCGCTGAATTGGCTGATATATGGTGTGCATGAAAACTCGATCGAGCAAGTCATGATGCTCGATCGAGCAACCTATTATTTTTCAGATTTTCCTCGTTTTTCTCTTCTTTTCTCCTTCCTTTCTTTTCGTTCTTCATTATTAAAGTGACTTCCAATTTTGTTTTGGCTGCAAACACTCGATAAAATTGTTAGATCGCTCCCTCACCGCACTCAAGAAAGCACAACTATATTAACTATCCAAACTAAATCTAGTTAAACTATAACATTAATAATTAAGCTAATCGAAATAAAATTTACAAAGGAATTACAAGTAAGTGCCGGGTTGCCTCCCGGTTAACGCTGGTTTATATCGGTCCCGCACGACCGTGTTACCTCAAAGTCATGGGGATTTATCAAGAGTGAAAAGGTTGAATGCCTCTATCACTCCTATAAATGCTCGATCGTAATAGATCTTCAAGCGTTGGCCATTGACTTTGAAAATCTCACCCTTGTCGGTTTGTAGTGTAACCGACCCAAACTTGTTCACCTCGGTAACTGTAAATGGTCCCGACCATCTGGACTTGAGTTTACCTGGAAACAAACGCAAACGGGAGTTAAATAATAGTACTTTATCACCAATATTAAATTCCCGCTGCAGGATATTCTTGTCATGCCATTTCTTGGTCTTCTCTTTGTAAACCCGAGCACTATCATAAGCATGCAATCGAAACTCATCAAGCTCGTTCAATTGCATAAGTCGTTTCTCACCCGCCAGTGAGGGATCCATATTAAGCTCTTTTATGGCCCACATAGCCCTATGCTCAAGTTCTACCGGTAAATGGCGCGCCTTGCCATAGACTAACCGGTATGGAGAAGCACCAATCGGAGTCTTAAAAGCAGTTCGGTAAGCCCATAAAGTGTCATCGAGCTTACGACTCCAATCCTTCCTAGATTTACTCACGACTTTCTCAAGGATTGACTTAATCTCCCTATTAGAAACCTCTACCTGACCACTTGTCTGCGGATGATAACTTAACCCCCGACGATGTGTAACGCCATATTTATTCAATAAAGAGTTAAGATGACGTTCATTAAAATGCTTTCCTCCATCGCTAATGAGAGCACAAGGAACCCCAAATCGTGGGAAAATGATCTTCTGAAACAGGCATCACAAGTGGGAGTGGCAATGGCTTCCACCCATTTGGAGACATAATCAACTGCGACTAGAATATATTGGTTACCATGGGAAGATGGGAATGACCCTTGGTAGTCAATACCCCAAACATCGAATATTTCAACTTCCAAAATACCCGTTTGATGCATCTCATGCCTATGCAAAATGTTACCCGTCCTTTGACATGCGTCACAAGAACGGACAAATGTAGTAGCATCCTTGAGAATAGTCGGCCAATAAAAACGCGACTGCATAACCTTAGCAAATGTCCTTGAGGGACCATGATGACCGCCATATGAAGAAGAGTGACAATGAGAAAGGATGGCATGTACCTCACCCTCTGGAATACATCGTCGATAAATGTCGTCGGCACATTCCCGGAATAGATAAGGATCATCCCAAAAATACCTCTTGACATCGTGTTGAAACCTCTTCTTTTGCTGATAGGATAGATCCGAAGGCATAATTCCCCCAACCAAAAAGTTGGCATAATCGGCAAACCATGGAATCTCCATGGTAATGGCAAGGAGATGATCATCAACAAACGAATCATCAATGGGGATGGAATCTCCCCCTTCGAACCTTAAACGAGACAAATGGTCAGCAACCACATTCTCAGCACCTGACTTATCCCGGATCTCCAAATCAAGTTCTTGTAGCAACAAGATCCAACGAATAAGCCGAGGTTTGGCTTCCTTCTTAGCCAACAAGTACTTCATTGCTGCATGGTCAGTGTAGACTATCACCTTAGAACCCACAAGATAGGCTCTAAACTTATCTAAGGCAAAGACAACTGCAATTAACTCCTTTTCAGTGGTAGCATAGTTAACTTGCGCATCATCCAAAGTCTTACTGGCATAGTAAATTGCATATAGCACCTTATCCTTCCTTTGCCCCAACACAGCCCCAACTGCATAGTCACTGACATCACACATTATCTCAAACGGCAATGTCCAATCAGGAGACTGGATAATAGGAGCTGAGATTAGAGCTTGTTTAATCCTGTCAAAAGACTTAACACACTCATCAGTAAACACAAACGAGGCATCCTTATGGATAAGCTTAGTCATTGGTTGAGCAATCTTTGAAAAATCCTTAATAAAACGGCGGTAGAACCCCGCATGACCAAGGAAACTTCTAACACTTTTAACATTCACCGGGTACGGTAATTGCTCAACCACTTCCACTTTAGCTTTATCCACTTGGATGCCTCGTCCAGACACCAAATGACCAAGTACCACCCCTTCAGTTACCATGAAGTGGCACTTCTCCCAGTTTAACACAAGATTACTCTTCTCACAACGTTGTAAGACTTTAGTCAGATTAGCTAAACAACTATCAAAATCGGTCCCATAAACACTGAAGTCATCCATAAAGACCTCCATAATAGACTCGATATAGTCAGAAAAAATAGCCATCATATCATACAACGTTGAAAGGTGGCGGGGGCATTACATAACCCAAAAGGCATTCTTCGGTAAGCAAAGACACCATAAGGGCATGTGAAGGTAGTCTTTTCCTGATCGTCAAGATGAATGGGGATCTGAAAAAATCCCGAGTAGCCGTCTAGATAACAAAAATATTTATGACACGCTAGACGCTCTAACATTTGGTCAATATAAGGAAGAGGGAAGTGGTCTTTCCTAGTGGCTACATTCAGCCTCCTATAATCAATACACATCCTCCACCCAGTCACTAGTCTAGTAGATATGAGCTCGTTTTCCTCATTAGTGACGACCGTAGTCCCTCCCTTTTTAGGGACTATCTGAACAGGACTGACCCACTTTGAGTCAGAAATAGCATAAATGATCCCTGCATCTAACAATTTCTGCACCTCTTTTCTAACCACTTCTTGCATAGTGGGGTTCAGACGACGTTGACCCTGCCTACAAGGTTTATGGTCTTCTTCTAAGTGGATGCGGTGCATACAAAAGTCAGGACTAATACCTTGTAAATCGTCAATGCTATAACCTATAGCCTTTTGTGTCTTTTTAAAACCACCAATAGATTAGTAAGTTAGCTTTCAGATAGGCTAGCACTGACAATTACATGATTCATCTCATGGGAATCAAGAAAAACATATTTAAGATGAGAGGGGACGGGTTTAAGTTCAGGTTTCTTTACCTCGGTAACCTTAGGGGGGTTACCTAAACTATAAACCTTCTGTGACTTGCAGTCCTCTCATGAGAGCAGTTTTTCCATTGAAACTACTTCTTCATTCCGTGAGCTTTCAGCTTTAGCAGTGCTGGAAATTAAGGCGATCTCCAGAAGATCCCTATTCAAGCATAAAGAAAGACAGTCATCAATAGTTATATCAACAATATCGAATCTATGACATGTCTCTTCTAACATGGGGTGTTTCATGGCATTGTCTAAATTGAAAGTGATTGTATCATCCGCCACTGTTAGTGTAAGTCTCCCATTCTTAACATCTATAACTGCCCCCGCAGTATGGAGGAATGGTCGTCCCAAGATGATAGGAATTTGGGTGTCCTCAGCCATATCTAAGACAACAAAGTCAACTGGTATGAAAAACTTCCCTACTCTAACCAGTACGTCTTCTAAAATCCCCAAGGGGTGTTTAATAGAACGGTCGGTCATTTGTAAGGTCATGGTTGTAACAGTAAGTTGACCCATATTTAACTTTTTGCATATAGAAAATGGCATAACACTAACACTAGCCCCTAAATCACAAAGGGCTTTGTCTATGGCTAAGCAACCTATATTACAAGGAATAGAAAAACTCCCTGGATCCTTTAGCTTAGGTGGTGATCTGGATTGCAACACAGCACTGCATTCCTCAGTAAATGCAACCGTCTCCACTTCATTAAAGGACCGCTTCCTTGTCAATATATCTTTCATGAACTTTACATAAGCCGACACTTGAGTGATCAACTCGGTAAAAGGTACACTTACTTGCAAATTCTTGACCACTTCCATAAACCTCCCAAACTGTTTATCAAGCTTGGATTTATGTTGGCGGTGCGGAAAAGGAAGTGCAATGGCAATTAGCTCGGCTTCTTTGGCTTTGGAAGATGAATTAGAAGACTTTTCATCCTGATCAGGGGTTGCTCGATCGAGCAGAGGGGTTGCTCGATCGAGTTTTTCAGAACAGTAACTTTCAGGAACTTTTCGAGCAGAATTTTCAACTTTTTCAAGGGTTGCTCGATCAAGCAATGGAGTGCTGCTCGATCGAGCAACCTTGTTTTCAGCCTCTTTTTCGCTCTTTTTCGAACTTTGACCAGCAACTTTCAAGGTTGCATTGGTTTCATCCCCTATCATTTCAGGGCCTTTGTAATGGGTTCCACTCCTCAAAGTTATTGCATTGGCTTGTTCATGTGGAGGGTGTCCTTGAGGAGGAAGATTACCTGGTTGTTTATGTGGATTTTGAATTGCCAATTGGGCAATTTGAGTGTCAACCATCTTGTTATGAGCTATCAGTTGTGAGATCTGAGCATCTTGCTTTTGTTGTATCATAAGACTCTTCTGCAACATGGCTTTCAATTCCGCCATATCATTACTTGGAGGTGGTGGAGGTGGAGGTTGTTGAAAGTTTTGGCCTCCTTGATTGGAACGATTGTAATTACCTTGAGAATTGCGATTCTGAGGAATTACATAAGATGAACCTTGTTGTTGATGTGGCGGTGGGGTAGGATTAAGAACATTCTAACTTCGGTAGGAGAAATTGGGATGCTCTTTCGTCCTTTCATTGTAAAAATGGGAGTAAGGTGTACCTTGCTTAAAAGATTGAAAGGCAAGTACTTGCTCAACCGTACTCATACATTCCACTGCATTGTGCCCCACAGTACCACATCTTTCACAGATTGGCTCTTGTTGAACCATGGCATGAACCGTTTGCTTATTTTCCAAGGACTTTGAAGTTTGTAACTCGGCAATTTTGGCAGTTAATGCCTCCAACTGAGCTGCAACTGCATTATCCGAACCTCCTCTCCTCACATTACCCCTAGGATTACCATACTCAGCAGTGTGAGTAGCCATCTCATCAATTAACTTCCAAGCATTGGCATCAGTAGTGTTATTTTGGAATCTCCCATTAGCAGCAGAATCTAATAACGTCCTCTGATCATCATATAACCCATTATAAAATTGGTTGCATAGGAACCAAGTATGACAAGCAAACCCAGGCCTCATTAAAGTTCTCATTGGGACCTTGTTTGAAACTTGTGATTTGACTTCGAATGGCATTGGTTTTCTGTGGCGGAAAATATCTTTTGTAGAATGCAAGAGCCAAAGAATTCCAATCGGTGATGCCAAGTGCAGCCATATCTAACTCACTCAACCAATCTTCTGCCCCGTCTCGTAGTGAAAAGGGAAACAACACCAACTTGATCTGATCTTGTGTCACCCCACCCGTCAAAGGAATAGAGCAACAATAATTGGTGAATTTCTCCATATGTTTAGCAGGATCCTCACTGGGGCTTCCTCCAAACATGTTTCGCTCCACCAAAGAGATATAAGATGGACGAATCTCAAAAGTACTATTACCCGTAGTAGGGAGTTTGAATCCCTTGGGAATAGATGCAACGGTAGGCTCCGAATGGCTGGCTAGAGTAGGCATGGTTGTAGTAGGTGCAGAAATAGGTGTATCCTCTTCTAAGGATGGTTTTTCTGCGACGAATTCGGCGTAAACTGTTTCAAGCGTACTCAAGTCTTCCGCTTCTTGAATTTCCTTCCAAAAGTTTCGTCTAGCTCGGAGAGTCTTCTCTGGTTCGGAATCGTAGGGCACGAGAACGGACCTAGAACACCTGGGCATAAACAAAAACTAAAGAAAAGGATGAGAACGGTCTCAAGGAACTTAGGTTCCCTGAGACGAAAAAGACAAACTAAGTAGAAACAAACAGAAAACTGTTGCCTCCCCGGCAACGGCGCCAAATTTGATAAGGTTAAAGTCGCGTCTCCTTAATCAAAGTAAACCTAATTCACTACTAACTAATAGTCAGCGGTAAGCAAGGTATCGAATCCACAGGGAGGCGGTAGTATTCTAATCTGTTAAACTAGGTTTGTCTCTATAGTAACAATTTCGGGGTTTGAGATTGAGTTTCTAAACTAAAAGCAATCAATAACAATAACTAATAGCAAACAATAACAACTAATAATAATAACAACTAATAATAAGCAATAACAAACTAATAAGGTTGAAAACAATGAGATTAAAAGTCTAGGGTCTCAGGTTCACTAGGATTATTGTTCAGGGGTAGGGATAAAATCAACTATCATGCAATAAAGTTATCTAAGGTCACAAGATCGGTCGATTCAATTATGCCCTTTAGATCTACAATTTAACATGCGATCGCTATCATTAAACGAGTTCTATTCAATTATCGTAGCCTATCTTAGTCTTAACCCGGTCGGTGTCAATCCTGATTTGCGAGACTAGTTAACTAATCCTGGCCAGTAATCAAACAACTAGAATTAAAACGATAATCAAACGATAACCATGCAATTGCAATTCAATTAATCAATCTACCCCTTCTAACAATCCTAGATCCCCTTTCAACCCCGGAAAGAAATTTAGCTACTCATAACGATATAAACAACAACAATAATAATTAAAGTAAACATGATTAACAATAATGAAAGGATGAACAAAGAATAATTAAAGAACTAGAAGGCAATTAATTAAATAACGAAGAAAGATTGAAGAATACCAATTACAAGTTGAACTAAAGACAATTGTCTTTGATGAATAAAATCCAGAGGCAAAGAAAGCTAAATTAGGTTTTCTAATTTTAAAGTATGAAAAAGCATGTCTAATTATGAAAGACGAGCTTTCTTTTTATAATACAAAAGTCTAATTAATTAGGTTAAAGTTTAGGAAAATATTAGAAAGCCACCGAAATATTGGGTTGCTCGATCGAGCAACGTGATTCTGCTCGATCGAGCAAGGCCCTTCTGCTCGGTCGAGCAGCCCTTTAAAATGGCTCGTTTCTTGATTTTCTTCATTTCTTCTCTTCATTTCTCGATTTCCGTGCCTAAACTTCTACGATCCGACTTCGGCATGCTCCATATCAACTCAAAAAGCTCCAAATGCATCCAATATGCATTAAAACATAACAGAAGCGGCAGAATCTATCTTCTAGCTAAAATAGCATAGAAATAAGCAAGGAAAGACGGTAAATCGAGTTAAATGCGTCTAAGGGAGGCATAAAATATGTGTATAAATAATGATCATCAAAGTTCATTTTCATATAATGCTTATAATTGATGAACAATACCAATAGCATAATCAACATCAAGTTGGGTATTATATACATAACCTAAAGCACCATAATAAAAATCTAAAACATCTTTTAAACCTTTTGCTTTAACACATGGATCAAATAGCAAACCAACACAATAAATATTGGGAAATTTGGTAAAATAATCTAGCCATTTTGCCTTCATTTTTGCAACAACCGGTTGCAAGCAAATAATGTTATTACAATTATTCAACTCATCAACAATAGAACAACATGACAATTTAACACAATGAACATTAGGATCATAAACTTGTGAAAAAGTATTTGTTGCATCTTTATAAGCTCTTAGCAAATCACTCACATGTTTGGCAAGTGTCCACATAGATTCATCAATTAATACTTCATCACCTTTAGAACCCTCATGTTCATTATACAAAATAGTGATAACATTTTTATAAGCAATAACATCTTTTAGCATTTTATAAGTCGAATTACATCTTGTTGGTGTATCTAATTACCATTTCTTAGGCCTTAACCCGAACTTACCACACAAATTAGTATATTCACGTCTAAAATTCATTCCATTTCTAATCCATTTAATTACTTGTCTAATTGGGTTTAAGAAGGGATATAACATAGCAATACCTTCTTGGGCGGACAAGTTAACAATGTGAGCACAACACCTAATATGGACAAGTTCTCCATTTAATATCAAGTTCATATTTAGTTTAACATGTTCAATGCATTTTGTGTTGGCGGAAGCATTATCAAAAGAAATAGACATGATTTTGTTGTTTAAATTAAACTCGTTAATTGTGTTGTTAATACGAGTGTAACTATTGTAACCGGTGTGACGTTCTTCCATTAAATCAAAAGCAATAATACGTTTCTCTAATCTAAAATCATCACCAATCCAATGTACGGTAATACATAAATAAGGTTCACTTTGTGATAGGATATATCGCACACCTATGTAAAGATAAATTTCCCTAGACACAAATAAATGTAGTACGAGGGGTCGAACACAAGAAGACGGGAATTTCGTTATGAAATGCTATGAATGGACTACTATCAAAGTCGGTTTAATGGTTTGGTTTGGGTTGATGTTTAGCTAACTATGATGTAAATTCAATAATATTAAAAGAGTCTAGGGGAGTCGGGTCACTCATGCAAATACGTAAATGCTCATGTTAAACATAGGAATTCTTAAGATTGTTAATTGTTTAGGCTAAAGACACCCATCTCTCGATATTAGTGTCAACCTTAGGTCGAGTCCTAGAGAACTTTCATTATGACTAGAGTCGTCATACTACACATGCTTAATCTAATCCGATTCCGTGCCTCTCGACTTGTAGAATGAATTAACAAATTTAATCAATGCAATTGGCCAAATAACAAAGATTAACAAAACAATACAAGCATGTGATAGAAACAATTTATCAATATTAGTTCATCCTTATTTTAACATTTACAACTTACTAATTATGCATGTCTTCCTTAATCCCTAGACAAATGAAACTACTCACTCATATTTATAATTAAACTAATACTATTTGATATAAGCATGATGAATATGAAATTATAAAGGAAAACAACTTGTTAATAAAATGTACTACACTAAGTGAATGAAGACTAACAATTCTAATGTAGTTAACAATAAAACTATGATTAACTAAATGTTACGATTAACTAAATGATTTGTAAGGCAATGAACGAAAGTGAATACTAATATAAAACTAGAATTAGGATTACCGCAATAGAGAAATATAACTCGGAAATGAAGAACGAATAACCCAAATGCTTGAATGGAAAGATTGAATTACAACTTTGAAATGTAACCAAGTGTTTGACAAAGTAATAACTAAATGTTTAACTAATTATGAAACTAAGAAAAACTTGTGTGTTAAAGCTATGAAAGATATGTGAAAGATGAGTAAAAGATATAATAAAAGATATCCCCAAGTGTCGAAGTCCCTCTCCTTTATATAGGGAGAGGGGACTTGAAACGCTTGTGTCACAGAAGCCAAACCCCGATCGGGGCCTCCTTAATCCGGGTATATTAACTTAATTTCTCCATTTAATTCTTAAGGAATCCTAAGCTATGTCTTTAAACACCTTAATTCTACGGTTAATTGCATAGTTTAGGGTTTCCTTGAGCATCTAAAGGAGTATCCTATGCTTGAGTTGTGGACTCCTTGCTTTGGGCTTCATTTTTGGTTTTCTTTCATTTTCATTTCAATCCATTTCACAAATCTTCATGCTTGGCTTGTCCTTCTCCTTTCATGATCCACTCTTGTTTCCATTAGCTTGTTGGACTTTGGTGCTTGCTAATTGTGTTAGGAAAAAGCCTCTAAATGCTTAGATTCCTACAAAACATAGCAAAAACGAGCAATGCACCTCGAACACGTAATTAGCTCATAAAAATACTAAACAAAGTGTTGTAATCATGTAAAATCGAGCTAAATTAGGGAGTAAAATCATATAAAAACTAGACATATCAAACTCCCCCAAGCTAAACCCTTGCTCGTCCTCAAGCAAGCACATAAGACTAAGACAAGAGAGGAAAACAATGAAGTCCCCACAATTGCAATATCCAATTTTAAACTATCAAGTATAATGACTCAAATCCCGAAACAACATGGGCATAAGGATAATGCAAAATCATGGATGAGATTTACATGGCGGCGTAGCATGAAAGACTACAAATGAACTTTTTGGCTCTTGCATGATCTTTTGACTTATGGACTCTTACGATACACTCAAACTCATTTTAATATGAAAGGATTTTTGTGAGTAGCACTCACCTATCCTCGACTCATGAGAGTGTGCCCGCAATCTAATATGGTAAAAATTTCAAAACTACAAGCCAAAAACATTCAAATGTAAGCATGAAAAAGGAAGCCATAGGTAAGAATAAGGTTAATAAGAAATGGGAGAAAGGGGAACAAATGATTTATGGTATGTGGAGCTAAGTCAAGCTAGCAACAACCATATGTAAGGATGCTCAATCCCAAAACTATCCCAAAATTTCCAATGTAATTCTTTTAAAACTCTCCAAAATATGTAAATAAAATATGAGAGTTTCTTAAATCATCTTTTTTTTTTCAACATTCAAGATATGCTTCTCTTTTTTTTTTTCATTTCATGCTTTTTTCTTTCTTTTTCTCTTTTCTTGTTCATTTCCATCATTTTTTCATCATTTTTTTTCATCTCAAAGCATTAAGACCAAGCTCACAATGATATTTCAAAATACAACAAATCCTAAATGAGCATCCAAACACAAATTAATCAAGGCTACTAGCTCAACAAGGTAGACAATTTTTATATGTAGCTAAGGATAAATTTTGTGAATGGGTTCAAAAAGGCAAATTTATCATGTGAATGGCTCCAAAATGCTAACAATTGAATGCATACTTATAAAGAAATGAAATTAAAACCAAACTTGTGCGTATTTGATGTAGCACAAACCATAAGGAGACCTACACTCACCTAAGAGAGACCGAATATGGATGTATCGGTCTAAGGAGGCTCTACCTTACCAATTTGTGGCTTGCCAAAAGTCAAGATCAAGCTTATTAGGTTCAATTTCAATCTTCCACCTACTATGCCAAGACATCCCCATGAATGCAATTATCCCGTCAAATAATAGAGAATCATTAGCTATTAAGCTAAAATTGGGATAAACAAATGGGTACAACTATGTAAACCATGACCAAAGTAGGCAAGCAAAGCATATGAAGCACAAAAATTTCAAAGTTTCATAAATTTTCTAACTAAATGCAATTCCTAACTAAAATGCAAATGCAATCCCCCCCCCCCAAGCTAAACACAACATTGTCCTCAATGTGCCAACATGTAAAAACACCCAAGCTAACCGTAAAAACGGTTCAAAGCACAAAACAAGGAAGACAAGAGGTTAATATTTAATGGGGAGTGGGAAAAATATAACTAAAGTGCAAAGCAAAAATAACTTACTAGACTAGCTAGCCTCCCCCAAGCTAGTATGTATACGGGGGATACCTTCATGCATCAATCAAGTAAAGGGCCAAAAGTTGAAACCCTTCCTACCCTTCTTCTTACCACGACCACCTCCCGAAGTGTCACCGCTACCACTAGGCTCATCACTTTGAAGAGGAGTGACATATTCACTAATATTTTGCCCACTTCCAAGCCCCTCTCCATAGCTACTATAGGCACCACCATAACCACCACCATAGCCTCCACCATAGCCTTCTTGAAATGCTTCAACTCCATAATCCGAACCACAAAAATCCGGACCGGCAGCATAGTGAGTAGAAGTACCTGCATCATGGTTAGGAGGAGGGAATCCATCCGAGGGATAATGATAAAAAGATGGATGCGGTCCCTCGGGTCGAATCACCCCTTACCTAGCAAAGTGATCATAAATAGGATACAATGCAAGCCTTTGGTCATCACGAATAGCATTAATACTAAGACTAAGGTCACACATCATATCCGTCACACCAACGCTAGATGTGGAATGACGTGCTTGAGTTAGTGGAACTCGTGCACGACGGTCAACGGTGGTAGCTCGCTCACCTCTAAGTGGCAAATGGTAAGTGGGTCGAATAAAGGGGCAATTCTCACGTCGGGGTTTGGTATGGACCAAAGGTTGAAGCTCTCCCGTCTCTCCTGGTAGTGTAATAGAGTCTTGATTACCAATCCTCCAAATCATATCCGGGTGGGAACTCCGAAACCAATTACAAGATAAGAAATAGTCATAATCTAGTCCATCCCCCCTTTCCCGACTCTCCAAAGGAACCAAATCGGTGGTATCTTGGTTGAAACGGCAGACGCTATGAGCAATTCTAGTAACCAACCCACCCAAAACAATGGACCGATTTTTTGCATTACATTATTTGGTTAAGTGGTTAGCAAATGTGTAAGGAATATTCATTTCCCACTCGGCATCACCGTTTACATTAAGAAAGGCACCTAAAATTTTGATTTCGATACTCCTCACCGAGTGAGGCTCATTCCTCCCAAAGAAAGTCCACCCCATAAATCATTGCCAAATGCGAATTTCGGGGTAATGGATGTATTGGTGAGGGGTATGGTCCCAACCAGGGAATGGGTAGTGAGAAATGGATGCCCAAGTCAATTCGGGCAGGTAATCTTTGGGTGATTCGGTACACAAACCCTCACACCGTAAAGCAAAAATCTTAGCAAAGTCCGACAAATCCATACGATAAACATTATTAAACAATCGGAATGATACAAAATGGACAAACGCTTCACGTTTTGATTTATGAAACTCGAAAGAACTTAAAAATTCAAGTGTGAGTTCGGGAAAGGTTAGATAATCCATTTTGTAACAAGCTATCATACCAAGATTTTTAAATAAAGCCTTAACTTGTTTATCAATTCCGATTCTTTTCAAAGAAGCGTGGTTGATAAACTTAGTTGCTTTCATACCTTTGGAGCGTAGGAGGACCCAATTATCCCATTGTTTTTTATCACTAAAGACCACTCGGGGATAATCATTATCATGCCATTCCGGTACATCGGGCATTTCAACATCCTCCGCAGCTCGGGAAGATTCCGCATCACCTCTTCTTCTTTTTGGAGCACCTTAGGTAGGAGCTTTTCTAGGTGCCATTTTTCTGAAATTTTAAGACGAAATTTTAAGACGAAATTTCATCCTAAAGCTACTAAAATCCATCCAAATAACAATAATAGAACAAACTAGTAAGCTAATTCATCCTACAAACAGTAATAGAGCACAAGACAATCAATTTTTAGCATAATGAAGCACAAAATCAATTTCCCCTAATTTGAGTTAGGGTTTGATAAACTTGATTAAATTGATTGAAATGGATGAAATTAGAGAGAAATGAAGGCAAAACTTACTTGATGATGGTGATGAGTGAATGATTCTTGCAAATCAATGAAGGAATTGATGTTTCCTTTGAGTTTAAGTGAGAAAATGAAGAAAATAGAGGAAGAAGGAGTACCGTCGGGTTGGTGTAAGGGGAAAGCTGAAATTTCGTATGCTTATAAAACAGACAAAAATCAGACGCATAGAAAATTACAACCCCGATCGGGGCCTGGGAACCCCGATCGGGGTTTGCCCTCTGTAAGTCTCTGACTTTTTTATCCTTGTTTTGGATTATTAATTCCCCGAAGGGGTTTCCGTGCTTGGGGATGCGTGAATTTCCCCATCGACTCTTCTTGTCTTCATTTTTCACCTAAAAATAAAAAACAAACATCGTCAAGTCTAGTTAAGTCTAAAAAAAATGAGAAATTACGGAAAATAAGAAAATAAAGAAAATAAAATGAAAGCAAATAAAAGCTTGGGTTGCCTCCCAAGAAGCGCTGGTTTAACGTCCCGCACGACGTATGAAGTTCGAGTCGGTTCAAGTGTCCATGCAAACTCCCTCGATTATCCCAACGATCGCATTCTCATGGTAGACCTTCAAACGATGGCCATTGACTTTGAATTTTTTGCTATTAGTGGTCATCACTTCAACGGAACCAAACTTGTTGACATTTGTGACGGTATATGGGCCGGACCACCGCGATCGTAATTTTCCCGGAAATAGCTTGAGGCGGGAATTAAAAAGCAACACCTTATCACCGATTTGAAACTCCTTCTTCAAAATCCTTTTATCATGCCATCTCTTTGTTTTCTCCTTGTAAAGACGGGGCTCTCATAAGCTTGTAAACGGAACTCATCAAGTGCATTAAATTGTAACATCCGCTTTTCACCACTCAACTTGGAATCCATGTTGAGCTCTTTGATTGCCCAATAAGCTTTATGTTCCATCTCAACGGGGAGATGAAACGCCTTTCCATAGACCAACCTATACGGTGAAGTACCAATAGGTGTCTTATATGCGGTACGGTAGGCCCACAAGGTATCATCAAGCTTCATGCTCCAATCCTTTCGTGACTTGGCAACAACTTTCTCGAGTATGGACTTGAGCTCACGGTTAGAAACCTCCACTTGGCCACTAGTTTGTGGATGATAAGCCAAGCCTCTTCTATGATAGACCCCATATTTCTCCAATAAGGTATCAAGTTGTTTCTCACCAAAGTGAGTCCCACGGTCAATAATGACCGCTCTTGGGACCCCAAACCTTGGAAATATGATCTTCTTGAATAAGTTAACCACGTCACGAGCATCGTTTGTTGGAGTAGCTATTGCCTCGACCCATTTAGAGACATAATCGATGGCAACCAAAATATACCGATTCCCTTTTGAGGAAGGAAACGGTCCTTGATAATCAATCCCCCAAACATCGAAAACCTTCACTTCCAAGATACCATTCAAAGGCATCTCATGCCTCCTCGATATAGAACCTGTTCTTTGGCAAGCATCGCAAGCCGTAACGAAAGCTTTGGCATTTTGGAACATAGTTGGCCAATAGAAACCGGATTGCAACACCTTTGCAACGGTCTTGGATGGTCCATGGTGACCACCATAAGGAGAAGAATGACATCCTTCTAGCACCCCTTTAACATCCCAATGTGGGATACATCTCCGAAATAGCCCATCGGTGCAATGTTTGAATAGATATGGATCATCCCATAGGAAGAACTTTGCATCGTGTAAGAACTTCTTCCTTTGTTGATATGAAAGGCTAGGTGGAAATTCCTTTCCAACTAGAAAGTTGGCTATGTCGGCATACCAAGGAGTATTTTCTTCCAACATCATTAGAGCATCATCGCGAAGGAATCATCAATAGGTATATCAATACCTCCATCATCAAACCTCAAGCGGGATAAGTGATCGACAACAACATTTTCGGCCCCCTTCTTGTCTTTAATCTCAAGATCTAATTCTTGCAAGAGCAAGATCCATCGTATCAACCTCGGCTTGGCTTCTTGTTTGGCTAGGAGATGCTTTAGAGCGGCATGATCGGTATGAACAATGACTTTGGAACCAATCAAGTAAGAGCGAAATTTGTCTAAGGCATAGACAATGGCAAGTAGCTCTTTCTCCGTGGTGGCATAGTTGATTTGAGCCGCATCCAAGGTTTTGCTAGCATAGTAGATAGCATGGAGAACCTTGTCCTTCCTTTGTCCTAGCACGGCACCTACCGCATAGTCATTAGCATCACACATGAGCTCAAATGGTAAGTTCCAATCCGATGATTGGATGACACGTGCGGAAATCAAAGCCTTCTTGATCCTAGTAAAAGACTCAAGACAATCATTAGTAAACACAAAGAGAGCATCTTTTAAAAGAAGCTCCGTAAGGGGTTTGGAAATCTTAGAAAAATCTTTAATAAAACGGCGGTAGAAACCCGCATGGCCTAAGAAACTCCTTACTCCCTTGACATTTACCGCTGGGGGTAATTGCTCAACAACTTGGACCTTAGCACGATCCACTTCAATTCCTCTTTCCGAGACAATATGACCAAGTACCACCCCTTCATTGACCATGAAGTGGCACTTTTCCCAATTCAATACCAAGTCAACCTCTTCACAACGCTTCAACACTTTAGACAAGTTAGCCAAACAAGCATCAAATGAAGAACCATAAACACTAAAATCATCCATAAACACTTCCATGATAGACTCGATAAAGTCGGAGAAAATACTTATCATGCAACGTTGGAAAGTGGCGGGGGCATTACAAAGACCAAAAGGCATTCTACGGTAAGCAAAGGTACCATAGGGACAAGTAAACGTGGTCTTCTCTTGGTCATCCGGGTGAATTGGTATTTGAAAGAACCCAGAATATCCATCAAGATAACAAAAATACTTATGACATGCCAACCGGTCCAACATTTGGTCAATAAAAGGTAAAGGGTAGTGATCTTTCTTGGTGGCCAAATTCAATCTCCTATAGTCAATACACATTCTCCAACCCGTTACAATCCTAGTCGGAATAAGTTCATTTTTATCATTTTTTACTACGGTGGTTCCTCCTTTCTTAGGAACCACTTGGACCGGACTCACCCATTTGGAATCGGAAATTGCATATCACTTCCTTTTTAACCACTTCTTGCATGTTAGGATTTAGTCGTCTTTGACCTTAGACACATGGTTTATGATCTTCCTCTAGATGGATTCGATGCATGCAAAACTCGGGGCTTATGCCCTTTAAATCATCTAGTTTATAGCCAATAGCTTTCTTGTGGGATTTTAAAACACAAAGGAAAGAAGACAATTGACTCTTACTCAAATTAGCACCAACAATTACCGGACACATTTCCTCATCATCTAGAAAAGCATACTTCAAATTAGAAGGGAGGGGTTTAAGTTCGGGTTTTTGTACCTCAAGGTCTTGAGGTGTAGAAACCAAACCTATAAAGTGTGAGCTCTCCTCCAATGACAACTCTTCTCCATCCAATTCATTCTCTAAAGCATCCATCTCCTCATTCCCAATCTCATGATCACCTGCAAATGATTCTAATAGCAAGAGTGCCTCCAATGGATCTTTAACCAAAGACCGAGAGATAGAGTCATCTATAACAAGGTCAACAACATCCAAAACATCAATAGAAAAGCAAGACTCTTCTAACATTGGACTCTTCATGGCACTATTCAAATTGTATGTGACCTTATCGTCACCCACTTCCAATGTAATTTTATCATTCTTGACATCAATTACCGCGCCCGCGGTATGTAAAAAGGGTCTTCCCAAAATGATTGGGATTTGGGCATCTTCGGCCATGTCAAGAACAATAAAATCAACCGGAATAAAAAATTTACCAACTTTGACGGGAACATCCTCCAAAACTCCCAAAGGGCATTTTATAGAACGATCCGCCATTTGCAAAGTGACACTAGTACATTTCAAGACTCCCATATTAAGCTTAGCACAAATAGAGTAAGGAATGACACTTACACTAGCACCTAAATCACATAAAGCTTTATCAATTTGATAGGTACCAATTGTGCATGGAATGGAAAAACTACCGGGATCTTTTAACTTAGGAGGGGACTTGTTTTGCAAAAGAGCACTACACTCGGCAGTGAAGGCTATAGTTTCAACTTCATCAAAAGTCCTCTTCTTAGTTAAAATGTCTTTCATAAACTTAGTGTAAGACAGAATTTGAGTGATTAATTCGGTAAAAGGAACAGTTACCTGGAGGTTCTTCACAACTTCCATGTATTACCGGAATTGAGTATTCTTGTGATGCTTTGCCAATCTATAAGGGAAAGGCACTTCGACTTTTTCCGGCTCCTTTGTCTCAAAAACCTTCTTTGGAGGAGCATCCTCCACATCTTTAACTTGCTCAACCACAATGGGATCATCTACCTTCTCGGGCATAACCTCATCTTTCTTACCACTGGATGAAACCTCCAACTCAACAAGCACCTCCTCATTGTCTTTGGGCATGGGTGGCTCATCATACTTTGTACCACTTCTCAAGGTGATTGCATTGAGAGTATCATGTGGTTGCTCACCTTGAGGTGGTAATTGAACCGTTCTCCTTTGAGAGCTAGAAGTGGGTAGTTGAGCCATTTGTTGCTCTAGCATTTTGATTGCGGAACCATGGCTTTGATCATTTTTTTGAAATTGAGCCAACATTTCCGATTGAGTCTTAGCCAATTGCACTACCAAGAACTTGAGTTCTTGATAGTTTTGTTGGACATTTTGAGGTGGTGGAACTTGGGTTGGTTGGGAGTTTTGGATTGGTGGTCTTTGTTGATAGTTTTGACTTTGATAACCCGGTGGATAATTGAATCTTTGTTGTGGGACATAGGCATTTTGTTGAGCTTGAGGCACAAAATTTTGTTGGGGTTGAGGATTGAGCACATTGTTGCTTTTGTAGGACAAGTTGGGGTGGAATTTTGTGTTCGGGTTGTAAGTATTGGAAAAGGTACCCGGTGGATAAGAACTTTGTTTAAAACTTTGAAAAGCACATACCTCTTCCATAGTGGCTTGGCACACATTAGAGTAATGACCCGCACCTCCACAACTCTCGCAAACAACAATTTGACTAGTAGAAGACACGGCATTGACTTGATGAACCGTTTGTTGAGCCTCCAACTTTTCTTGGAGCAAAAGGATTTGATTATTCAAGATGCTAAAGTCGGCAACTCCCTCTCCTCCTTGGATGGGTGCACTCCGGAAATTAACATATTGGGCATCGTGGATCGCCATTGATTCAATGGTGGCATGAGCAATATCCGTGTCAATTTATTGAAAACGTCCATTGTTGGCGGAATCAAGAATTCTTCGGGATTCGGCACAACACCCTTTGTAGAATGTATGGCAAGGAACCAAGCATCCAACCCATGGTGTGGGCATTGCCTTTGGAGCTCCTTGTACCTCTCCCAAGCTTCATATAAGCTCTCAAGAGCTTGTTGAGGGAATCCCGTGATTTGGCTCCTCAAAGCTAGAGTTTTCTCGGGTGGAAAAAACTTTTGATAGAAAGCAAGAGCCAATGTCTCCCAATTTGTCACTCCCATGGTGGCACGATCAAGGCTATTGATCCAAAGCTTTGCCTTCCCCTTCAAAGAAAAAGGGAAAAGTATTCCCTAATTTGGGCTTGAGTGACACCCGTTTGGAGAATCATGGAGCAATAGTCACAAAAGTTTTGCACATGCAAATTGGGATCCTCCAAAGGACTTCCCCCAAATTGCTTTCTCTCCACAAGGGTAATGAAAGCTGGTTTGATCTCGAATTCCGGGGCGGTAATTTGAGTGGTGGTGATACCGGCCGGAAACATAGCCGCGGTGGGCTTGGAATGATCGGAAAGTTTCACCATTCTTCTAGGTGGTGAGGGTGGTGGTGATGATGATGAACTAGAAACCTCCTCTTTTTCAAGATTCTCCAGATCGTCTAAGTAAGACTTTCTGGCACTTTCAACTTGTACGGGAGAAGAGGCGTCTTTTACTTCTTTCCAAAAGCGTCGTCTTCTACGAAAGGTTTTCTCGGGCTCGGAATCCGGTGAAAGTAATTCTTCCTCACGAGAAGACCTGGGCATAAGGCAACAATCTTCAAGGAAATTGTAAGTAAGGTCTCAAGGAACAAGTGTTCCTAAAGACAAGAGAAAAAAATAATAATAGAAGTCTACAAATCAAAAACGAAATAAAACCGTGTCCCCGGCAACGGCGCCAAAATTTGATAGGATATATCGCACACCTATGCAACGATAAATTTCCCTAGACACAAATAAATGTAGTACGAGGGGTCGAACACAAGGAGACGGGAATTTCGTTATGAAATGCTATGAATGGACTACTATCAAAGTCGGTTTAATGGTTTGGTTTGGGTTGATGTTTAGCTAACTATGATGTAAATTCAATAATATTAAAAGAGTCTAGGGGAGTCGGGTCACTCATGCAAATACGTAAATGCTCATGTTAAACATAGGAATTCTTAATATTGTTAATTGTTTAGGCTAAAGACACCCACCTCTCGATATTAGTGTCAACCTTAGGTAGAGTCCTAGAGAACTTTCGTTATGACTAGAGTCGTCATACTACACATGCTTAGTCTAATCCGATTCCGAGCCTCTCGACTTGTAGAATGAATTAACAAATTTAATCAATGCAATTGGCCAAATAACAAAGATTAACAAGACAATACAAGCATGTGATAGAAACAATTTATCAATATTAGTTCATCCTTATTTTAACATTTACAACTTACTAATTATGCATGTCTTCCTTAATCCCTAGACAAATGAAACTACTCACTCATATTTATAATTAAACTAATACTATTTGATATAAGCATGATGAATATGAAATTATAAAGGAAAACAACTTGTTAATAAAATGTACTACACTAAGTGAATGAAGACTAACAATTCTAATGTAGTTAACAATAAAACTATGATTAACTAAATATTACGATTAACTAAATGATTTGTAAGGCAAAGAACGAAAGTGAATACTAATATAAAACTAGAATTAGGATTACCGCAATAGAGAAATATAACTCGGAAATGAAGAACGAATAACCCAAATGCTTGAATGGAAAGATTGAATTACAACTTTGAAATGTAACCAAGTGTTTGACAAAGTAATAACTAAATGTTTAACTAATTATGAAACTAAGAAAAACTTGTGTGCTAAAGCTATGAAAGATATGTGAAAGATGAGTAAAAGATATGATAAAAGATATCCCCAAGTGTCGAAGTCCCTCTCCTTTATATATGGAGAGGGGACTTGAAACGCTTGTGTCACAGAAGCCAAACCCCGATCGGGGCTTGGGAACCTCGATCGGGGCCTCCTTAATCCGGGTATATTAACTTAATTTCTCCATTTAATGCTTAAGGAATCCTAAGCTATGCCTTTAAACACCTTAATTCTACGGTTAATTGCATAGTTTAGGGTTTCCTTGAGCATCTAACGGAGTATCCTATGCTTGAGTTGTGGACTCCTTGCTTTGGGCTTCATTTTTGGTTTTCTTTCATTTTCATTTCAATCCATTTCACAAATTTTCATGCTTGGCTTAGCTTGTCCTTCTCCTTTCAAGGTCCATTCTTGTTTCCATTAGCTTGTTGGACTTTGGTGCTTGCTAATTGTGTTAGGAAAAAGCCTCTAAATGCTTAGATTCCTACAAAACATAGCAAAAACGAGTAATGCACCTCGAACACGTAATTAGCTCATAAAAATACTAAACAAAGTGTAGTAATCATGTAAAATCGAGCTAAATTAGGGATTAAAATCATATAAAAACTTGACATATCACTTTGTTTAGATGTCCAACAATCACTAGTTAAACAAACACGATTTTTATATGTTGAAAAAAAAGCAATCAATTCATTTCTAGTTTGTTCATATTGTTTTAGAGTACGGCGTTTTAATGTTTGTCTCGAAACTTTATAATAAAGCGGTTGTAAAAACAATTTAACAAATTCCTCCAACTCTTCACTATCACCATAAGTGAAAGGTTGCTCGGTCATGCAAACATATTTAGCCATGTTATCAATCATATCTTGTCGGTTATTAAAAAACGGTTTACCTCCACCGGGAGTCGACGATGCATAGCCACTCATTGTTGGTTGATTTTTCTTTCCTCCAGCGGATTTGTAATTTTTAGCATCTAGCTCATGCTTACTTTCCAAGTGGCGGGCCAAAGTTCCCGTTCCCGTTCCCGTTTTCGTTCCCGTTCCTTTCTTCCATTTATAAGCGATGACCGGCTTCCCCTTTTGAGCACAAACTTTACAAGAACATATAAAGTTTTTCGGACATTGGTTTGGATCACCATCTTGAGATACTTTGTTGTAAAACAACCAAATCCAAGAAATATCGCCTTTCCTACCACCGATATTTTTGGTAGTCGAACCGAAGCAACAAAGGTTTGAGATTCTTGGGTATGTGGAACTTGAGTTAGTAAACATAATAAAAAAACTAATTAGTAACATACTAATATATAAGCAAATCAATTAATATATAATCATTTAATTACAAATTTACAATATAAAGTAGTACAAATTAGAATATCAATTAATAAATATTTAGAATTTTAGAATATGTATCAATTAATTTGATTATATTTTTAATTAACAATATAATCAAATTAATTATAATTTAGTGTATGTAGAAATGAAATGATAAAATTAAAAACATTAAGAAGTAAAAGAATATCAAAGTATTTACCATCAAATATTCTTTCCATCTCCTCTTGACCAATTTCTAGTGGAATATCAATGTTGTTATTTTGAGACATTATGATTTATGATATAATTAGAGATATTAAGAGAAAATTAAAGAGAGAATTTAGACTATTTTATAATTTATAACTTGATTAATTGATAATAATAAATTAATAATCATAACTTGAGTATTTTTGAATAATTATAACTTATGTATTTGAGAATAATTAGAAGATTAAGAAGATGTAAACTAGAGAATAAATAAGAGAGAATTGTGTGAGAAATTAGCTTAAATGAAGTGGTTATTTATAGAACAAATTAGGGAAGGAAACATTTTTGATTTTTGAATTCAAATGACTAGAAAAAAAAAACATAAAAAGCAACCAACGACTGGCCCACACTGAACCGGGCCGGTCCGGGCCAAGCGGGCCAAGCGGTTCCATGCGGTTCATGGGCCAGAGGGCGGGCTTGCAACCGGCCCGGGTTCCACCATCACCAAACCGGGACCGACCCGGGTTGAGAGGCGGGCTGGGCGGGTTAGCTACACGGGCTGGCAGGCCCCTTCTGCGTGAACAGGGCTGGCGGGCCGGGCCATACCGGGCCGACACGCAATTTTGGCCAGCTCTACTCCGTGGCGCCTAGAGGTGGCAATCGGGTCAATCAGGTCGGTTACGGGTCGGGTTCAGGCAGTTCGGGTCATGTCGGGCTCGGGTTTGGTCGGGTCAAGTTGCTTATTCAGGTCGAGTCGGTTTCGGGTTGGGTCGCTTACGGGTCAGGTTAATCGGGTCAATAACTACAACATGTCGGTTCAGTTTCGGATCGGTTGACCAATGAGTCGGGATATTTCAGGTCAATATGCTTGATCAGGTCGAGACCAGTTTGGTTTCGGGTTACTGATGGGTCGAGTATTTTATATTGTCGTCTTAAATTTGAAAATTAATCGGGTCAATGGTCGGGTCGTTATGTTAAAAGATCACTTTTGAACTTATGAATTATAATATTGGATTAAAGGAACTCGATACAAAAGATATTTGTAAAATATAAGAGTATAACACTATAAAAGTTAATGATTATATAATTTCACTGAACACTTATGTTGCTCGACCTCGGTTATAAGTAGACCTGGCAAACGGGTCAACCGGGTCGGGTTCGGGTCGGGCCAGTTTGGGTCGGGTCAGTTCGGGTCTTTCGTTGATTTCGGGTTAATTCGGGTCGGGTCGGGTTATTTCGGGTTTCGGGTTTGTTTCGGGTTAGTTGTCGGGTCCGTTTCGGGTCAACCGGGTCGGGTTATTTCGGGTCGGGTCATTTTCGGGTCAAAGAATAAGAGACAAAAGGTCATTTTAAGTCTTTTCGGTTCAATTAAAGTTATGTTTTGTCGGGTCATTTTCGGGTTGAGTGGTTTTGGATCGGGTTATTTTCGGGTCGGGTCAGTTACAGGTCAAGAAAGATCGGGTCATGCTCGGGTCGGGTCGGGTCTAATCGGGTTTCGGGTCACATTCGGGTGTTGTAGTTCGGGTCAATTTCGGGTCACGGGTCGGGTCATTCGGGTCGGGTCAATCGGGTTGGGTTGCTTTTGCCAGGTCTAGTTATAAGTATATGACATGAGTGCCTATCCAGTGTCAGATTCGCCTATATTATGGACAAACAATAATGTTTTTGGTCTAAATTAATCAGTTGCTTATGTAGTTCATAGTTTTGAACATTTGACATATGAAGTATGGCAAGGAACTAAATGAATTACCTATGAAATAGATTTTATTTATTATCTTGACGGTGATCCTACGTATTTAATTTTGAATAGGCTCTATTAGAATGGTGTATTTGAGGTTTGGATTTTAAGATCATAATTAATAACCGTGGTCGGATTGTATGGTCATAACTCATAACTCTTTCTTCCCTTTATTGTTTTCAATGGAGCCAAAATTAAACACTCTTTTTCTCACAAAACGTTAATTTAAAATTTTCTACATATATCACTTGCAAAATAATTATTAATAAGTTTAACTAGGAATGTAGCATACTAAATTTACAACTGATTATTTATTTTAAGATAAAAAATTTTTTTGAAAAATAAAATGAGCGATAATTTTTTATATCAAATTTATTAACAAAAAAACAAACTATAAAGGAATTTATATTCTTAAAAAAGATTATTTGGCTATGAGTCGGGTCGACTTTAATCGGGTTAAAACGGGTTACATGTTGGTTCAGTTCGGTTTGGGTCAGGTCAGGTTTGTGGGTAAATCGGGTTTTGGATCGGGTCGGGTCGAGTCACAAGTCAGTTCGGGTCATATCATTTCAGGTTCTATCGGTTTGTCGGTTAACCTTCGGGTCGGTTCAGGTCGGTTTCAGTTAAGCAAATTTACGGGTTCTATCAGGTCGGTTTTCGGATAAGTCAGGTCGATTCTTCGGGTCGGGTCACCTTTTGCCACCTCTAATGGCGCCTTATGAGTATTCGAAAGAAAATGGTTGGAATTTACCGCTTGACGCCCACAAAACAGGGAGAGGGCTCTAGTGGAGTTAACTATATAATAAGGACCCAAAGTATTGAGAAAAAAAGCTTTAAGGACCTAAACTATAAAAGAGGAGATTTAAGGATCTCACAAACTTTCCGTCAATCTATCCGTTACTTTGCTTCTTTGTCTTTCTCAAAGTTCTTTCTCACTAATATTAAAAGCTAATAGTAAATGTTAAAAAAAAAAAAAAAAAAAAATTACATAAAGAGAAAATTTGAGTTATTATATTTATTCCCCTTTTTTTTTTCGGGATCTTCTCCCTCATGTTTTTTCTCATGGTAATTTCATGCTTATTTCTTCTCCTCCTTAAGATTAGACCAAGTAATCGGGTCGGGTCAATTCGGATCACGTCAGTTTGGGGTTGTCATATTATCAATTTAATTTGGGTCGGATAATGTTATTTCGGCCGAGTATTTTTTCGGGTATGTTGGTCGGGTCATATTCGGGTCAAGCGGGTCGGGGTTATTTCGAATCCGAGTCATTTTCGTACATTTAGTGTTATTTTCTATTAATTTTGGTAATTGTTTTTTAAATTTATTTTAGTCTAATAATATTAAGTGTGCTTTGAAATAAGTCATTTTAGGTATTTTTTGGTTCAATTAGAGCATTGTTTGGTCGGGTCATATTTGGGTTGGGTGGTTTCAGATCGGGTCATTTCAGGTCGGGTCAATTCCAATGTCCGATTCAACAAATTTTGGGCCATGTTCGGATCCATTCGAGTTTAGGGTCACACCCATGGGTCGCGATGTATCCGGTAAATTAAATATAGGAAATATTGAACGAAATGGTATGTGTTTCGGGCTTTCAGAAAACTCGGCCCACTATGCCCCGTTATAAAGCCGAGGTGAACAAGTTATATCACCGCGATAACCAGACTTAGAGCGCAACAACAAAGTTGAGGAAGATTTTGCGACACCGTTACCCCGATTTCAAACTATATATGCGTAGTCCACAAACGCCTTATTTTAAATCACAAATTCTCTTTTAAGATTGGTCGACCCGTCTTAAGCTTAAGACTGGTCAACTATTTAAGATAAGACAAAAGAAAAGTTCCTACATACTAGCAAAATAATTGTCTTATCTAGACAAGTGATATAGCATTTGACTCGTTTTATATATATACCTATCTTAAGAGAGACCAATTGATTTTTATTAGTTATTTTCTTTGCTCCCTTTGTCCTTTGTCATCTCACTTCTTCATCGCTTTATGCCTGCTTAATTTTTTCTTGAAAAATGACTTGTGATTTTTAATTTATTTTCTAAAAGAAAAAGTCTAGATACCATTTAAGAGTGATGACAGAATAGACAGAATTGTTGACGGAAGTGTTGGCCAGGTCCTCATAGCTCCTCTTTTATAATTTAGGTCCTTATAACTAGATTTGTCAATACTTTGGGTCCTTGTGGTGTAGTTAACTCGGCTCTAGTGTCAATTTTAAGTGTCAATCCCAAGAGAATCTCCCTTGGCATGTGCCTCTAGGGGTGAGCAAAACCGGATATCCGATACGGTTTTCAAAACCGTATCGGATATCCGGTTTTAAAAATCTCAATTTTGAGTATCCTTATCCGATACGGATTTTCCGTATATCCGGAAACCGTATATCCGGTTTTTACGTATATCCGGAAACCGTATATCCGGTATCCGGTTTTTCATTTAATTATGTAAAATTTTATGTCTTATTTTTTTTTTTTTTTGTGATTTTATGATTTTTCTTAATAAGTTAAAAGAGTATCACATATTATAAGAATAAATAACTTAAAAATGTATAAAAGTAATAAGATTGAGTCGCGGATATACTCGACGTTTAGTGGTTTTATAATTTTATTTTTATATTTTATATTAAAAATAGGAACCGTATCGGAAACCGTATATCCGGTTTCAAATTTTGCCGATACGTATCCAATACGGTTTTTTATAAACCGTATCGTATATACGGAAATTCGTATCGGATATACGGAAATCCGTATAATTGAAACCGTATATCGTATCGGATACGTATAATAAAACCGTATCGTATATTTTTGCTCAGCCCTATGTGCCTCCTCGCTTTCATCTCCTCACTTTTTACAATTTTTACCCCATTACCTTCAATTGTGGGTCCCAACACCCTCCTCTGAGTCTGAGTCCTCTCTCTAGTTTGTACTCTATAATGAGTTCATATTTTGGACCACCACGAGGCCTAATAACCACCATTCATGCATGCATTTGTAATATACCCAATCTTATTCTCTTAACTCATCACTGCACGTATTTGTCCATCAATAACTGTCCTAATTCCCTGCCAACTATTATACACAAGCTTATCACAAACTAGGTAGCACCAAAACGAACACGAACAAGGACACGGACACGGCACGAACACGTGATACGGCATCTCGTGAAATATAGGAGACGAGACACGGCATTTAAATTTAATAAAATATATATATTATAGTTATAAATAACATACAATTTTATTTTTGTATTAGTATTTGATTTAAAAGTAAATAATTGAATGTAAAACTTGACTTTAACTATAATTTATTCTCATTTCTCACCCAAGCTTATCTTCTAATCAATTTTCCCACCCAAACTCATTTTCTAATCAACCTCTTCTAGTCTTTCAATATCACATTCCTTGTTTATAGGTGTCCGTGTGTTCGACACGGGACGGCTGGTTAGGAAAAGTGTCTGTGCTACCTAGATCACAAATACACAATTTACCTACTTACCTATCACAAATCAATGAATAATCACAAGAAATGTGACGACTCGCTTCATTTCTGTCGATTGTTGTCTTTTTCTTTTTTAAGGTGTCTCATAATTATTGTCCTTTCTATAAAAAGAAGATTTTTTATAAGTAAATTGATCACTAATGAGATTCTTTACCACTTAGAGCATCTTCAATGGTGTAATTTTAGGGACTTGCTTGAAATATTTTTAAAATTATAAGCATGTAGTTTACCATTGGAGTTGGAAGTTTAATGGTAACTTGAAAGCATGATAGCTTTGTCAAGCTACGTGGCTTGTTTTAAATAAAATAAAAGCTAAATTATCTTATTGGATGGAAAGTAAGAATGCGGGCTCATACGAGTTACAAGATGTTGTAATCCGTCATTGGAGCAGTATGTAGCTAAAAAGCAGTATAGCTTGAAAAATCGATATAACAATTCAAGCTACATCGTATTGTAGTTGTCCATTGGAGTTGCTCTTATCATACACTAACTAAAATTACAAATGATTCCCCACTCTTTCATTGATTATTATGACAAAATAAAAGGATAAGAATTTACAAGCACATAGGGAGTTATTGTTATCTGAAAAATCAGATTTATAAATGATTACTCCGTATTTCTTATTATAAAATGATGACATTTTGTTGTAGGACTACTTATCCATTACTCCTTGTCATGAAAAAGGAGACAGAATATACTGACGGCCAAATACTTGGTTTGCACTCGGTAAGACAGTAACTTTCATCTAGGTTTAAGTAACACAGAAAGGTGGACCTTTTTATATATTTTTCATATATATAATTGGCACAACTTTTGCCAAAATAGACAAATGCACCATACTTTGTGTGTGATAGGTGCACTTTAGTCCGTCACCAGGCCACCATCTAATCCTAATTAATAAGTCTTGTTTATGACGGGTCAACTTTTCTTCACAAAGAGCAAGTGACAAGACAAGTGGAGGGCTCCATTTGCACCCGACTTGCCCCCCACTTGCTCTTTGTGAGAAGATTTGACTTGTCGCAAGCTTGTGAGGGGGATTTGACCCGTCGCAAATGAGAATTTGTGAATCCTAATTAGAGAGAGTTTTGTTTCTGATCATCATCTTGTAAATTTTTTCTCTCACTTTTTTAAACTTACGGAAATTAAAACTCAAGTAAGCTCACATGAGATGACGATAATCAAACTACTGAATATATAGATTGATTTAGTAGTGAGAATCCAAGGATAAAAGAAAAATTTGTTCTACAACTACATTGTAGCATATGCGCCCTTTAGAGGGTGTTCACGGTCCGGACCTAGAAAATTTGACCGGGCCAGATTAAACCGACTGGACAAATACTCTCTTTGCCCTGGTTTTAAAGATCAAGCAGAGAGGATCGGAGTGGACCATTTATCGACAATGGTATTGGGTGAAAGGTAGATAATAATTTAATTGAATCAAATTATCCATAATTTTTTTTCCTATTATAAAAAGATAAACTAAACGAATAATACAGAAGAAATATGATGAGATTCCGAATTATTAAGACATATCTGTAGCTTACGTTGCAAAGCGGACATGGTGCTCTTTCTCACTGTACTGTGTACTCTACTCCTTAGCAATTGTACTGTATGTGTGCCATCTACATTCTACAGTTTCCACTCCTCTAAAATTGTACTCTCTTGTTTTTACACACTATATACTCCGTACTTCATTTCACTGCTACAGTAAATAAATACAATGTACTACTCGCCTACCTTTTTTTAACAGTTCATCACTCCAACAACAAAACATTTTCAGTACAAATTGTACTGACTTTAGATATTGTAAACTTTTCTAAATACATATAGACCAAACTATACTCACGCAACATTTCAACATAAGAATCCCAAAATTATAATTAGAGTACAACGAGTGAGTTTAATTTATTTATTATGAAAATATTATTCTAAATGGTAATTATCATATACGTGAATCTCACACGCTAAAGCAATCCAATTATACCTTGACAAAATCACATTAAAGCTCGTTTGTCCTCCACGTACAACCATTTTATACGAGAACCCGACAAAAATGAAAATAAAAGCAAGAAAGCAACAAAACCTCAGATATTTGGACAATGGAATCTGGGTGGAAAATAGAGAAGCAAGAAAAATGAATGCGAATAATCATTCCAAAATAATGTTAATAGAAATGAAAACTGACTCAATCTGGCTACGTTACCCAGAAGCAAGAACGTGAAAAAGATCGAATTTTGTGCGTCTTCTTCATTCTCTTTCAGATAGTCTTACTATCCGTCTAACGTTTAAAACGGATTAAATACATAAGCAAATATAAATCTGTCTTCTATTTCTAACCAACACAAAAGCGTAGTGTCTATTTTCTGCACAACAGACACATTCATAGTTTCATACAATCATACCCACACTCTCTCACCCAAACTTGGCCTATTTTAGAGGCTGGGAAACTACAAATTCCAACCAATTAATTCTAATTTCTACTTCTTCCCTTCAACTTTACTCTATCACTTTACTTTTTCACATTTGCCAACGCGTGTTTTACGCAGTAAATATCGTTAGCTACGTATTTGCAAAAATGATAAAAGTTAGATATTTTCAATGCACTCGTAAAGACGAATCAAACAAGATCACACATGAATATATTTTCACTTATTAATTGAGAGAAAAATGCAATTAAAAGCTCACATATGAATAGTATACAATATTGAATATGGTAGAGTGGAATTGAAGGGAGGTAGTATTACTTTAAAAAAAAAAAAAGCATAATTTAATTTATTGTTCTTCTTGGATCTTCTTCTCCTTCGTCTTTTTCCTAATTATTATAATAATCCGTACTGAGAGCAAACTGACATTAAATTAAATCTTGTATTTCATGGAAACAAAAGGATACCCAAAATTTACAACCCCACCTAAGTTTTTACTACCACTACAGCTAACCAATTCAATACTATTACTCTTCTACTGCTCCTTCAAAACTACTTCTACCTTGTTCTACTATTACCACAATTCTAATTAAATTACCAATCAAAATCGACGATGATTATATCAGATAGTGTGAGCAAGCGAACGAGTTTTAGCTTCGTTCCTTAGCCTTCATGGCTTTATTTCAACCCACTCGTACCGACCTTCCAGTGGCACGTCCTTGACTACGTCGAAATTGTACCTGAAAACATCGTATTAAACGACGCGTTTAGCTTCTTATAAGTAGAATTAAACATGAATGGATAATGAATGTTGATGGATTATTGAAGATTACTTGTCTGAGAAGCATTTATGGAGGTCTTTCTCAGTAGAAGAGAAGAATTCTTCAATCTCAAATTCAGAAGGCATTATCATATACTTAATCTCGACACCCGGTTTCGTCGTCGTCATCGTCGTCCCGATTTCACTGCAATTTTCCGAAATTTTCACATGTGAGAAATTATTCTCCATTTTTTCAGTTGTTGTTGTTGCTTCCAAAATGCAAATGGAGTGTAGTTTTATACTTTTATGTAATGTGTGTGAGAGAGAGTGATTATTATTATTATTAAAAATAAATAAATAAATAAATAAAGGAGTGAAGTCAAAGATTCTTAAAATGCGTTACAAGATCATATCATTTACATTCCATTTGAATTTCGAATTTCCGGTACATTTTGTTTAATTAACGGAAAACTTATGAGTTTCCAAAATTTATATCGTGTGACATCATTACTCAACAAAAATTAATTAAGGGTTTTTCTATGGGGTACCCCTAAACTATTGGGTTTTCTAACTTGTACCCTCGCGTTTTGTAATTTATCACTTATACCCTTAAACTCTATTACTTACTATTAAGCGTGCCCATTGAGATTACTTCCGTCAAGTTTAGCCGTTAATTGCTAATGTGGAATTGATGACTTGGATGTTCACCCATTTTGATTAGTTTCCTCTCTTTTTTTCTTATCTTACTCCTACCCATTCTACCTCCATATTTAATCTATAATTTTCATCACTTCTTAATTCTTCTTCTTCATCATCATTCCATATTTGATCCTTAATTTTGGTCATGTCTTCTTCCTCTTCGACTTGACGGGAGAACACACCCATTGCATGCGAATCTTCAATTTGAAACGCAAGCAAGTTAGAGAGAAACATTGTTTTGAAAATTTCTTGAACTATAAACAACCCAAGAAAAGCATATTTCAAGTATTTTGAATGTGACCAATTTGTAACATGGATTGGAAAAGAGCATATTATTCTAACAAGAGCATTTAAGAGTCCAAATACAAATGAAGTAGATGAAGTTTAATATATGGAGAATTCTAGTAAAGACATAATTTGGTTCAAGAAACAATTAATATCTTAAAGATCTGAAATGGATAAAGTTTTGGCATAAGTTCAATTTAGTTGTATTAGATTTCATTGTTGTTGCTTTTAAGATTTAGAATGTCGGGATTGATTTAAAGGAATGAAATGGTTTGTTTTCATTGTAGTTCTCAAGATTTAGAATGTCTTGCTTAATTCAACTTCTTCTTAATTGAAGAAGTATATAGAGGAAGTTAGTCATAGCACATTTAAGTATTTAACATAAGTATTCCAATTCATCATTAATGCCACATTAGCAATTAACGTTAAATTTGACGGAATTAATGTTAATGGGCACGCTTGATAGTAAGTAATAGAGTTTAAGGGTACAACTGATAAATTAAAAAACGCGAGGGTACAAGTTAGAAAAGTCAATAGTTCAGGGGTACCCCATAGAAAAACCCATTAATTAAATTCCAAAATTTAGTTATCATCCACAAACCCAAAAATAAAAAGAATAAATTTATTAGAAGACCGTCTCTAGGAGATTATTACCTGATTAATTTACTAATGTAGACAAACTTGGACGACGTCTCTCCTTCACTCTCAACCTGCTCAAATGCCAATAATCAATTTTTCTTAGTGTTTTATTAACAGTAAAAAGAAATATTTAGAGGTGAAGTAGAAAGGTAAATAATTAATTTATTACCTCAAGATCTTGAACAATTTGAGAACAAGTGGAATTTGATAAATAGTTGCGGAATTGTTAAATATGTATTTATGTCTTGTCTGTGAAACGTTCACAATTACAAAGCTTATATACTAGAGTAACTTGACCTGGAGTACAACTAGAAATCTATTAACAATAGGAACCTATTAACAATAGGAAAGATATACTAGACGAGATTTCCTAATAGGTATCTAACACTAACACGTAATACTCCCCCTCAAGCTGGAGCATGCGGATCGCGGATGCCCAGATTGGACAAAAGAGACCGAAATTGAGTTGTGCCAAGGGCCTTCGTAAAAATATCCGCATACTGGGATTTAGTGCCAACATGAGAAGTAGTGATGACACCAGAGGACACAAGTTCTCGGACAAAATGACAGTCGAGGTCAATGTGCTTGGACCGCTCATGAAAGACCGGGTTAGCAGCAATGTGAAGAGCGGCCTGGTTATCACAAAAAAGACGAGCCGGTTGCGGATGAGGGACATCAAGGACAGCGAGAATAAACCGCAACCATTTAATTTCAGCACAAGCAAAGGCCATGGCACGATATTCCGCCTCAGCAGATGAGCGTGAGACAGTAGTCTGCTTCTTTGTCTTCCAGGAAATAGGTGAGGCACCTAAGAAAATAATATACCCACTGACAGAACGCCGTGTGATAGGGCAGCTGGCCCAATCCGAGTCGCAATATGCAGATAATTGTAAATCAGAATGCGCACTAAGAAACAAACCTTGACCCGGATGTCCTTTAATATAGCGAAGCACACGGAGAGCAGCATCAAAGTGTGCCTTGCGTGGGGCATGCATGAATTGTGACAAAATATGAACGGCATAGGACAAGTCGGGTCGAGTGATGGTGAGATAAATCAAACGGCCAACAAGACGACGATACATACCCGGATCATTGTGTAAAGGCCCATCATCCGAAGCCAGGGAGTGATTTTGTGGCAGAGGCGTGTCGACGGGTTTAGCAGCAAGCAAACCAGCTTCATGTAAAATGTCAAGTGCATACTTGCGTTGACAAAGGAATAAACCAGTCGGAGAACGGGCACACTCGATACCAAGAAAATATTTCAATGGACCCAGATCTTTCAATTGAAAACAATCATCCAAATATTTTTTGAAAGAAGAGCATAACAGGGAAGAGTTGCCTGCCACCAAAATGTCGTCAACGTAAACCAACAAGGACAAAACATCAGAGCCCTTGCGAAATGTAAAGAGGGTATGATCAGCATGAGATTGGGAAAAACCATAACGACGAAGGGCTTGAGTAAGCTTAGCGAACCAGTTACGAGGTGACTGACGCAAGCCATACAAAGACTTACGCAATTTACACACTTGACCACTCGACGAAGTAGAAAAACCCGGAGGAAGACGCATATAGACGTCCTCATGAAGATCGCCATGTAGGAAGGCATTGTTGACATCGAGTTGGTGTACCTCCCAGCCTCGGGCAATAGCGACGGAAAGAAAAACCCGAACACTTACCATCTTAGCGACGGGAGCAAAAGTATCGGTAAAATCCACTCCTTCCGTTTGGTGATTACCAAGGACGACTAGTCGAGCTTTGTGGCGCTCAATTTGCCCAGTGGAAAGATATTTAATTTTATATACCCATTGACACCCAATAGGGCGCGTCCCGGAAGGGAGAGTCACAATATCCCAAGTGTGATTCCGTTCCAAGGCCTGAATCTCCTGCCGCATGGCTTTGCGCCAACACTCATGTTGAATGGCTTCTTTATATGATGTAGGCTCGATGCTAGTGGTAACCGAGGCAAGAAATTTGCGGTGCGAAGACGAAAAATTATTATAAGCAACAAAATTAGCAATAGGAAACCGCGTACCTGAGGATGTCGTGTCATGAAGCTGGGTGGAAATGGGGTGTGTAGCTCTGGCCGTGTGACAAATATACTCAGACAAATATGGCGGCGTAACACGGGGGCGAGTAGACTGACGTGGAGCAGCATCCGAGTCAGGGGCCGAGACAGACACCGGCCTAATAACCGAGACAGGGGCCGAGGCAGGGGCTGGTTGTGAGGGAGAAGATGTGGCCTCAAGAGTACTCCCCCTGTCCGTAATAGCAGTAGGAGGTAATTCGGGTATGTCTGCGTAAACTGGTTGAGGAGCTACAGCAGCGGGAGATATGGTCTCAGCAAAAGGGAACACATCCTCGACAAAATGAATGTCGCGAGAGACGCTTAGCGTCCTAGTTTCGAGATCCATAACCTTCCACCCCTTCTTGCCAGAATGATAACCCAGGAAAACACACCGTCGACTACGAGGAGCAAACTTGTCTTTGAGTCGAGGACGATAATGAACATAACACAGGCAACCAAAAGTACGCAAAATTGCTAAATTAGGAGCCGAGCCAAACAAAATATCATAGGGAGACTTCCCATTAAGCAACGTAGTAGGAGTGCGATTAATGAGGTAAACGGCGGTCTGGACCCCAAAAGGAAATGGGAAGAGATGCTTGAAAACGGAGCGCCCGAGCAATTTCCAAAATATTTCGATGCTTTCGTTCGACACGACCATTTTGCTGCGGAGTGCCAACACAAGATGTATGCAATAAAATACCATATTTGCTATAAAACTCCGTCAAGGTGGAATTAACAAACTCAGTGCCATTATCGGTGCGCACTACTTGAACAGCCATATTAAACTGAGTTCGGACCATATTACAAAAATTTTTCATACAACTTGGAACTGCACTTTTATCATTGAGCAGATAAACCCAAACAGCACGAGAATGGTCGTCGACAATGGTGAGAAAATAATTGGCACCATCAAAAGACGAAACTGAATATGGTCCCCATAAATCACAATGTATTAAGGCAAATTTATTATGAGCCAAAGTAGAACTAAGAGGAAAATAACTGCGAGTTTGTTTTGCTCGTAAGCATACATCGCAATTAGCTAACAAATGTTTAACTTTATTAGAAGAACTAGTAGAAGAAACCAAAGACAGATGCTGTCTTGAAGGGTGACCAAGACGGCGATGTAAGAGGAGGGTGGTGTCGACAATGCTGCTGGAGCACACGGCTGGTCCAGTCACAGGCCGGAAATAATACACCCCATTAAAGAATTCACCCAGTCCAATCGGCATCCTCGAATTGCGGTCCTGTATAACACACACACGATCATTAAAAATAACCACACACCCCAAAGCACGAGTCAATTGACCAATGGAAATTAAATTGCATTTAAGATTAGGGACGTATAGAACATCCGAAAGAACCAGTGAACCCAATGTCACTGTGCCACGCATAGTGGCGGTGGTGTGCACGCCATCTGGAAGACTAACTGGCGATGGGGGGATCGAGATACAGCCTGTTAGTTCCTCAAGGATACCAGTCATGTGGTGTGAAGCCCCGCTGTCAAGTAACCAAGACGAAGTGATAGACGGCGACTTACCAGACAGTTTCGAGGGTGGCTGATCGAGGAGGGTGAGGAGTTGCTGCACCTGTTCGGACGAAAGACCTGGAACAGAAGAGGAAGACCCGAGTACAGGGGCCTCAAGGCGAGGGGTCTGTACAGTATTAGCTGTGGCAGAGACGGACTGTTGTTGCTGGTGTTGCTGACCTCGTCCTTGGAAAGAATAACCACGACCACGAGAGAAACGACCGCGACCTCGACCGCGCGATGGGTAGCCAACGCGTTGGTAGCAATGCTCATAATCATGGCCGGGTTTAGTGCAATACGTACAAGTCAGGCCTGTACTTGGAGAAACAGAGGCCGACGGAATGGTGGAGGAAGAGGCTTGTACAGCAAAACTCATGGCTTCCGTCTTATCATCACGATTCCGAACAATTGTTTTATGACGTTCTTCTTGAGTGACCAAAGAGAAGGCTTTATTTATAGTCGGGATAGGATCCATGCTCAGAATTTGGGTGCGAAGCGTATTATACTTATCGTCATTGAGACCTAAGACAAAATCATGGACTTGTTCCTCAGCAGCGCGTGCACGCAATTTTGAGGCAGCCGAGCATATACAGCCACACGTCACGTCAAGAGAGCCATAAAGTTCATCCCACAAGCTCTTAAATTTATTATAATAGGATACCACTGGCAATTCCATCTGACGAAGATTATGATACTCGGTTTTAAGTTGATTGATGCGAGGGCCATTGGCAGTCGAATATCGTTCATTAAGATCATTCCACAAATCAGACGCAATAGTATGAGAGGCGATACTAGGTTGAATAGAAACGTCAATGGAATTAAAAATCCAGGAACATATAATCGAGTTATTAGATCGCCAAGCCGCAAACTCAGCAGATTTGTCATCGACAGGTTTGAGGTATTCGCCAGTAATAAAACCAAACTTATTCCGACCATTCAAGGCATTGATAATTGCTTTAGTCCAAACATCATAGTTATCTCCGGTGAACACATACTTTGTTAAAGAGTTACTAGGACCTTCGGACGGATGAAGATAGTAAATAGTAGAAGCATCATGAATTAGGAGAAGCTTCTTACCATTACCGTTGCCGTTGCCGTTGCCGCTGCCGCTGCCGTTGCCGTTGGTCATTGGCACAAAGAGGACGAATTACAGTGAGTTATTCGATGGAGAAACCAGACAAAAATCAACCAAAGCCGGGATATTATTGATGAGAAAAAAAAAAAAATTTGGATCTTAAACCATTGGCTCAGATACCATGATAAATAGTTGCGGAATTGTTAAATATGTATTTATGTCTTGTCTGTGAAACGTTCACAATTACAAAGCTTATATACTAGAGTAACTTGACCTGGAGGACAACTAGAAATCTATTAACAATAGGAACCTATTAACAATAGGAAAGATATACTAGACGAGATTTCCTAATAGGTATCTAACACTAACACGTAATAGAATTACTTGAACAACACGATAACGCTTCTAAATCCGAGCTACCATCCTTAGCTTCTTCAAACGCCGTCGTTTTAGTAGAATTACAACTCGTCTTATATCTCCGGCGACTTTTTAGGTCATACACATTATACGGCGTCGTCCAAGACAAAACCTTCGTCTTCGTCTTCGTCGTTGTCGCCTTCATACTTCTGCCTTCCGCCATAGCTCGATCTCGAATCTTAGAATGTTCAACTTATTTTTCTTTCTGTTATTTTTCTTCTTTCTCCTCACATTTTACCTTATGCCTTCGTAATTTTAATTAAATTTATTATTTATATTGATTGAATGTATATAATCTCTCTCTAGAAAGATGAATAAAATATCCGTCTCTCTAGGGAAAATTAATATTCATTCATTTGTGTCGCCATTATAAAGCAAGAAGTGAGAAGAGAGAGATACTGTATTAACGGTGGGGATGAGAGTAATAAAAGAGTGAATGGTCCAAACGGCGTTACTGTAACGGGGGACATATTCTGACGGCGCCGTTATTAGGCGTGGAATACTGTTTACGGCTTTCCTACTCTACTAGTTTTAATCCCGTCGTGCAAAAAAAGTACGAGTTAATTTTAAATTCAAATTAACCTGCTTTCATATTTTTTTTCTTTCTAATTATTCTGTTTTTTAATAAGTATTTTTTTTTTCTAATTACTGGACTCATTTATTCTTCGTCACAATATACTCCGTATCATTTTTTTAATTTTTTACCTATTACTCCCTCCAATACAATCCAAATTACCCACTTACTTTTGGGAGTTCTTCAAGGCAAGGTTTGGACCGCGTTTTTCTTCCTTTATATATAGAATTATTTTACAAAAAATATAATTTTATGAAAGATATTTTCGTGACAAAACCAAATATATTACTTCCGTCTTTCAAAGTTCTTTATATATATTCCGATCTATAAACGGTCAAAGTTTTGAAAGTTTGACCTCTAAAAAGCAAGTGAGTAGTTTGGATTTCATTGTATAATTTTTCTTTTGGACAAATATGCACAACTTCTAGAATTTAAAATTGTTTTTAAAAATCGTATGGGTTATCGCAATTTTTATTGATTATTTGTATTTTTTGGATGTTAATTGTAATTTTTGTATGTTGTTGTAATGTATAATTTCATATTAGATTTACTGAAACAAAATCATTAAAATGTAATTATACTAAGAAAAAAATCTTGAAAAAATGAGAGAAAAATTAATTAACAAAAGTAGGAGAGATAATAATTAATTGTAGTAAGAATGTGGGGGGTCCTACCTAGTAAAAAATTTGTTGAATACTTGAAAATGAGTGACCAATGGAAGAGACGAAATGTTTTCCCTTTTATATAAAGTAGATCCGAGGCATCTTCGACGTAAGAGACGGTGTTAAGAAGCGATGGGTCAACTGAATTACGTATCCATTGAACAAGAGTGCAATGTATGACTTCCCAATTTTCGAGGTAAAAAGAATCAGTAGGTTTTGTAATTGTGTTGTTAACAAAACCAAATTTGCGTCGGGATTTCAAAGACATTCGCATTGAGTTTTTCCAATCGTCGTAATTGTCACAACGAAAAATGACGTTGGAGATTTTAGCGCCTGGGACGTCATGAGAGCCCAGGCAATATGGTGAAGTTGGGTCTATACGAGGTGTGTTTGGTGAAGGAATTTTATCACCAGCCATGGCGTTATGCAAGGTTTGTTTTGGTGTTTTTTTTTATGTTCTTGGAAATGAACCTGTGTATGATACCATGTTAAGAATAGATGAAGGGAGAATTGTTGTGTCTATTATTCATTCCAATCAACATTATATAGTACAATGTCTCACACTACATGTTTCCAAGGGAACTTGGAAAGTGGGACATTGTATTATGTAATGTTGATTGGAATGAATAATAGACACAACAATTCTCCCTTCATCTATTCTTAACACTACTTCTATCTCTCCTCCTCTCATCATCAAGAATTCACGATACACTCACATCCTCATTTAAAGGTAAACAATCGACGTTAGCTAGGACAATATTTCATATTTATACTCCCTCAAATCCAATCCAAACTACCCATTTGACTTTTTGCGGTCTACGAGACGACACTTTGACCGCGTTTTTATTCATTTATATATTATTTTTTTGGGTCAAAATTATAATTTTCCGAAACCTATTCTTATAACAAACGTAAAAATATAAATTTTATATATAAATATCGAAGATTTGACCTAATAAAATCGATGTTAATATTTAACAAGTTTGACTTTAAAAGGTGAGTGGGTAGTTTGGATTGGATTGGAGGGAGTATATATTAGTAATATTACCATATTCTACATACATTTTTTTTTGTTGTTATTGTGGACCTTGTGGTAAGTGTTTATAATAGGCTAATGTACTTAAGTACGTAAACATCGACGACGTTAACATTGACGACGTTGTAAGAAATTTGACGACTTTTTCATTCCGAAAAATCAGTTTGCCATTTTTCCACCCAAACACTCTCGCGCTCTCTCTCTCTCTCTCACATCTCAAACTCTCCCAAAAACGAACAAACTCGATTAAAAAAACAACAATTCTTCTAAATCGATTATCATGACGGGCGAACAATCTTCGGTACGTTTACAGTTTTTTAATTTTTCTCCTGGGGTTTGTTTTATGCTTGTTAATATGTTTTACGGTAGTTAATTTAGATTCAATTGTGAAACATTAAACAATAGACAACAATACCTATGAACAAACGTTGATACTCAATGTCTCACCATGGTCTAGACGTTGAGTATCAACGTCTAGCCCGTGGGCCCATGGTGTAGACGTTGGATTTTTTCCTTTGTCCATGGTATCGACTCTTAGTTATTTATATGACCCGGTTGTTAGATATTATTTTAATAATTTATTTTTTATATTTATTGTCTAATTAATTTCCAATTTGCATGAAACAGGACTCGTTCGGGGATTTCGGTAATAATTTCATTGATTACAATCCGATTTTTAGACGACTTTGGATTTTGTGACACTTGATAATGCCTTTAATTGGGCAAAGATGATAGCAATGGATAAAGGTTTTGCTTTGGTTAAATCAAATAAAGGGGCCAAAAGCAGAAAATAGGACAAGTTATTGGCTTCGTATTTTCGTTGTTCAAGGCATGAAGACCTCCGCCAACCGTTGATTCCGAGAGCCGAAGGAGGACCATTAAGTGTTGCTATACTTTCCGTATTCGAGCAGTATAGAACTACCCCCGTTAAGGTGACGAAAGCATGGCAGTTTGGAATATTATCACTGCTAAACTACTACTGCCAGTCCTTTTACTACCTCAACTTTCGTTTTTAAGATAGAAGGTAACGGATATAAATATTTAATCATGACCACTAATCAAAGTTTATCATGAGGCTCAAGCAAGGAAGTAGAGACAAAAAGAACGATATCTACCCGAAACTAACAATGCCTAGCAATTAATTAAATCATGAGGTTAGTAAACATCGGAGTGAGTAGAAACATGCAAACCCGATCGGGCTTGGCAACGTCGGGGACGTACGTTCCCAGGCATCCCTTTGATTTCCTTTACTTGTTCTTCTTTTCACGCATCCCCATTAGCTCACCCTGATAGGGGACGTAATCACAAGCTTTTAGAGCTTGAATCTTCATCCTACTTTGACTCCATTGACCCCAAGGCATATGGGTTGAGGTTAGGGTTCACGAGACTTCTACTTTGAGCCTTTTGTTCAATTGATTTTTTTTTTGGGACGAGCCAATGCTATCATCACATCTTTGCTTTGACCAAGACTCGCTTCTCATACCTCCATACTCCAAGGTGAATGTCAAAATGGTAGGAAAAAGCCGCAAAACCGCTTCATTTCCTATTAAACGAGACAAAACACGCAAAACAACTAGTATATGATATTAGCTCACAAATCTCTTCATAAAGTGCGTAAAACATGTAAAAAAACGAGCCAAATGAGGGGGATAAAATCATACAAATGTTGCACTTATCAATAGCTGATTAACATTCTCAGGATCCTACTCCGTATTTCTAACATGGAACAAGTGGACCGACCTAATACACTTATACACACATAATTAAATAAACATGTTATAATGGAATTTAAATGTAAATGGGAACCCATATATGAGTAATCTTGATAAATGTGTATTTTTTTCATTATATGTGAGTACACGCCAATTACTTCCACTACTAAGGTTTCATAATAAGTATGTATCATAAATCAAATATTTAGCATAGTGAGTACACATTTTTTAATGGCGGCTAGTAAACATCGACAATGTTTTAGGAAATATCGACGACGTTTTCATTACAAAAGACAATATTGACCTTTTGCATTCAAACTCTCTCTCTCTCATCTCTAACTCTTCCAAAATACAAACACAACTAATTGAACTAAAAAAAACACAACAATAACAATTTTACTAAATCGATTATCATGACGGAAGAACAATCTTCGGTATGTTTACAGATTAATCAAAACTTAAATTTGTCAAAAATAATTTCCAAAATCCATTAATTATTTGTTTATTTAATTATGGTAATTGATTTACGTTACGTTTTAGTTAGTTAGGATTCAAATGCGGAAATTTTAAAAAAATTTGGAAAAATTATCATGGTCAGACATAGAATTGGATGTCCAAACCATGGCCAGACATCCAATTTCAACGTCTAACCATGGTCAGACGTTGGAAATGGATGTCTGTCCATGGTTGGACGTTGGAAATGGATGTCTGGCCATGGTTGGACGTTGGAAAGCCATGGCTGGATATCCAATTCTATGTCTGGCCATGGTGTGAACATCCAATTCCATGTCTGACCATGGTTTAGACATAGAGTTTAATGCCTGACCATGGTACCGATATTTTTTGTTTTTATAACCCCGTTTAATAAAATTTTAGGTTTGTAGATCATGATTTACTAATATATGTTAAATATTTAATGTCTAATTAACGTCCTATTTGCATTGAACGGGTGACGTTCGAGGATTTCGGTAATAATAACATTGATTACAATCCGTTCTTTGAGACGACATTGGATTTTGCTACCCGTGATCATGCCTTTAATTGGGCGAAGAAGATTGCAATGGAACATGGTTTTGCTTTGGTTAAAGCAAATAATGGGGCAAAAAATAGAAAACATGGTCTTACTTTCGATGTTCAAGGCATGGTAGACCTCCTTCAATCGTTGATCCCGAGAAGCGACGTAGGTCAAATAAGTGTGGTTGCAAATTCCGTATCCGAGCCGTGCAGAACTACCCTCGTCAAGGTGACGATAGCGTGGCAGTTTGGAACATTATCACCGCCGAGGGTAAAGGGTTTCACAACCATGGCGAGGTGGTTTCAAGGACGGTGATCGGCATTTTGCGGCTTTGGATGACGAGGAGAAAGCATATGTGAAGCAGCAGGTTAAGGTCGGTGTGCTCTCCAAGAGATTTAAAGAACGCTCTTCACCAAAGAACGCCGGTTACACCTCAACCGTCAAATAATTAGATTTATAAAAAAAACTGAGGTGGGAATTTAGACGTGGAAGGAACAACGCACAACAAATGTTTGCTCTTACCGTCGAAGCGAGTTATTTGAGAGAGTAATCCCGAGACACGAAAAATCTCTCATATATTCATGGTACATCCAGTAGCCGTGCAGCTATTCTGAGCCTATCCTTATGTAGTGCTCATTGATTCGACATACAAGACAAACACCTACAAGAATCCACTAGTTGAGATTGTCGGTGTTACCCCGGCTGGGTGTTGTTCCTAATTGCTTGTGCACTCGTTTCTACAGAGTCTGAGGCTTCCTACACGTGGATATTGAGGAATTTGTTGGACATTCTGACATGTGTCTTTGTTTCCCCTACCGTCTTCGTCACCGACCGGGAGTTGGGTTTGATCGCTGCTCTTCGGGAGGTATATCCCGATTGTAGTCATATGTTGTGTCGGTGGCACGTGAACCACGCTATCAATGGCAAAGCCATGAAAATCTACAAGACGGAGTGGTATAGAGATGTTGTCTACTATAATCCAGAGTCGGGTTGGATACGGGTTATCGATGCATTAACCGTGGAACAATTTGAAAGAGCTTGGGAGTGTTTTCGCGTCAAGTGGGTTCCCTTGGCAAACTATGTTGGGAACACTTGGGGTCAATACAAGGAGAAGTTTGTGCGATGTTATACAAACGATGTCCTAAATTTTGGTAACACGTCTACTTCTCGTGTCGAGTCGGCTCATTCTCTACTTAAGGCATGATTGAAAAGCGCGAATTTGACACTTGATAGGTCGAAGATGCATGACATGCTTGAAAGTCAACACTCCGGGATTAGAAAGGAACTCGAGGATTCAAGGAGTCGACCTCGGATAACTAGTAGTATGTTCTCATTGTTTCTAGGGGTCATGTCGACGCAGGCAATAGAGTTAATTGACGAAGAGAGAGAGAGGTAGTATTGGTCTAAGTGTCGGGTTAGAGGAGGGGTGTTGACATGTGCTTTAGACTACTCATGGCCTACCTTGTGCATGCAATTTGGTTGATTTGAATAGAAGATGTAGGAGGGTCCATGTTGAGGGTGTTCATGTATTTTGGAAGACTTTGGTATTTGATAGTGTTGATCAAATGCCGAGACCCGATGACGATGAGTTCGATGGGTTAGAAGAGGAAGCTAGAAAGAGTGATCCGGCTTGCCGTAGGTTGGTCTCAGAGAAGATGCGTGACATCCTTCACCCGGAAGACGAGGAAGTTATGACATCTCCTATAAATGAGAACCCAAAAGGCCGTCCTAGAAAGTCTACAACTCGAAACAAGTCGGCTTTCGAGCATAGTCAAAGGAAATATGGGACACCTAGCACCGATGGATCTACTGCTCGTACTCACTTATTCGGGGACTTCCCTCCAGAACCACCTTGTGCTCCGTTAGAAAGAAACTACACCATCGACCTTATCTCTACTTGGGCTAAATGGTACGGCGTACCAGAGGTGCTTTGGGGCCAATTTGATGGATGGGTAGATTTCGGAGATGATGGTCACTGTGGTTTCCGGGTTATATCTCATGCCCAACGGGGGCAAGAGGGGGACTACCTTCAGATGAGGATGTGGTGTGGCTGAGAGCTTAGGAGCGATGATGTCAACAAAAACTTGTTTGGTGGTCATCCATTGGCTACGATCGGTTTGACAGGGTTTGCCAACTTTGAGGCGTGTCGAGTTCTTTCTTGAGATTTCATGCGGTCCAAAACATTGGATGTGTGGTGACCACTTACTTCCATTTGCAACCACCTTCAACTGGACTATTTGTGTTATCGGTCATTTTCGTCGGGACAATGGTGAGAAAATTTGGGCCGGTAGTTGTGAGACAATTTTACCACTTAGGGCCTCGATTCCAGGTCAAAAACCATTTGGTGTTATGTGCATTGTAAACTACCATAGTCATTGGATATCCTTTGAATATCCTTTGGATGAAGAACCATTAGGCCTATAAAACTCCTCTTCTTCGTGAGTTACATACATTTCATAGGTCTTAAGACTCTGAAATGGCCCCACGAACATCCGGCCGTCCCCCGAACATAGAGAGTGTAAGGTCCTACATGGAACTATTTTCAAACACCTCTTGAACAGTTCAACTATCTCCAACCTCACTTTTTCCCACTCACTTCGCTTCAGGATGACACTTTTTGTATACAAAATTAATCGTCATAATAATGTACAGTAATCGTTATTTAGATGAATTAGTTAACAGATTAAAAGTAATGATACCTTCTGTTACGTTCCTAGGATGAATTGAAGTTGTTGAGACCGTAAATAGGTCCACACATTAGTTGAAGCGAGGAAATGGGAGGATTGCCACGACTTATGAAATTATTAATTACATGATTATTCAACACAATCATAAGGCGGTCGAATAGTAAGGGAAACTCGGTAACTACCTCATTAATTTTATTTTGATAATAGTTCACTAGTTGTATGTTAGTCATCACCATGATTAAAGTAGAGGATAAGAGTGGTAATATATTTTAAGAGTAGAGAGAAGATAGTAAGTTGTGTGAAAAACTTTTGTTGGGTTAAAGGTTTAAATAGAGGAAATGCTAGGGTTTCCAGGTTATGGCCAAAAAAAAGACAAGTAAATACTATATATAAAAAACTGATAAAATAAAAAATAAAAGATAAGTCAATACTACATAAAAAAAACTAATAAAATAAAAAATAAAAGATAAGTCAATATTACATAAAAACCAAATAAAAAAACAAATCTCATGCATAACTATCTGGTACTAGTTACCCTCATTATGGGTATCGTACTACATGCTCATCTGACTAAACAAAATATCTAGCTGTTGTCTCTACATCTCCGGAGTAGGGTGCCGATAGACAACTGAGAACTGGTGACTAAGTGCGAGGGCTACCTCCGGCTCAGCGTGAAAAGGTGGACGGCTAAACTCGAGACGATCTGAAGGTGGAAAAAAGAACCGGTGAGAAATATCATCGTACCATCTCTCGTAGTCTCGAGATACCTCAAAAGGCATCATAGCTCGTCGGGACCGGCTCTTGAAGTTGACCACGGAAGTCTAGTGGCCCCACATCATATCGGGCTCGTGGCCAAAGTCTACAGTATAACCGTTCTTCGTTGGACGGTACTCGGTACATGGGATTGGCATCGGCATCGAGATAGTCTGAATATACCCAAACTGGCGCATACACCGATCGTGCTGGTACGGCTCAACTATGGACTGGAATATGATATAGCCGGAATAGCGAGAGAATCTCGAAGAACTCGGAATACACGTCCAATAAGGCATCCATCTGACATGCTCTGCCCTAAGCCCGTCCAACCTGTAGCGGTACATTTGAAAATGGTAAGGGTCGCCCTTAAACCGAGGAACGTGCTGTTGGAGTAAGTGTCCTCCACAATAGTGCATTTATATAATAAATCTCATTTGGAATATACGTGGCATGATTAGTATATTTTGATACTCCACGTCAGTTGATTAACGTAAATCGATAACGGTCGGCTGACTAGAGTTTGACGTTATTGTCGTTTGACGGCGGTAATCAACTGATCCCTTTAGGTCACACCTATAGGATGAAACCCAAACAGAAAACTAATTATATGTATACGATACAGTTTGATTAGTCCTTTACATATATATTTGATATATGTTTGGTTACGAGAGTTATTTATTGGTAATTGAGTTAGGAACTCATTTCACTTAAGTTTATTAGTCAATTATACGATAACTGACTGAATAAATTTTACGTCTTATTTTAATACGATTAAATAAGATTTAATTTAGTGATTAATAGTTAATTCATTAAATTAGTTGAGGTTATGCATATACTTTGAGGTAGAGGTGATTAGTTAATTATATTTACAAGGAGTTGTAAAATAAACTAACTAGGCATTGTGGGACCCATTATATATTGATATAATGATAAAATATCACTTAAAAGTTAAGTGTATATTATTTATTAATTTGAGTCATATAATTGTTATATGATCAAATTAACCCTTAATTATACAAGATAATTAAGCATATGATTATAAGTATTTGTGGGACAAATATCAAAAATCAAAATGGACCACATGACACTAGTGGGGGCCGAAATCATGTAGTGTATAACATGATGGTTGTTGTTTCTTGTATCATACTACAACATGTGATCATGTCATGTTTATGACACATGATCATGTTCTTATTCACTTCTACACTCAACTAATTTGCATGAGATTATTTTAAGCAAAATAAGAGGCCACTAAAGCTTACTTGGCCGGACCATATGTGTTCATTATATGGATAAAATTGTTGTTCATTTCCACACACAAGTTCATTCTTATTTTGCATGCTTATCACTCTAAAATCCTCATCTCTCTAAAAACTCTCAAACACTAATATTTTTCCTATTACTAGAGTAGTAATAAATCTAATATTAGTTCATATTATCACTTGTGTTTTCTAGTAAAAAACTAAGTGATTAGTTTGGGTTTAATCTTGGGTGCAACAAGAAGGAGACCTTCTACTTTGGAGGTTATTTTATGGAGGATCATCCACTAAATACATGCTCAAGAACAATAAGAAGAATTTCTTATTGTGCCCCATATTGGCCGAAAAGTTCCATTGTAAGGAAATTTCATCTTATCTTTATATTTATGCTTTTATATTTGCATGCATGATAACTAAATCCTAAATCATTAAGTTAATGTAATTTAATGAACTAATTAGAGGAGTATAATTAGAGGTCTAGGACTTTCATGTGGTATCAGAGCTCAACTGTTACATGCATGTCGATTTTAGGCATTAAAATCGAGTTATACGATAACTTGGGTAAAATTGAAAATTTGTGTTCAAAATTGGTTTGCACAAAATTTTTGATTTGCATGCATACCTACTGAACTCAAAATGGTTGTGGTAAAATTTGGTGATTTTATGGATTAATTTGCTATTTATTTTGATTTATGGCCTTTAAATCATGTTAATATGCATATTTTGTGTTAAAAGTTAACTAAAAATAGTTGCATGTTGATTCTGGCCATAAAATTTTGATATGATCTCACATGCATGTTGTACATACGTTATGTAAAATTTCGTGACTTTTAATTAAGTTTTGCATGATGATTGATTTTTATAAGATAAAAGTCAATAAAGTGAGATTATTATGATCATAAAATTGAAACGTCTTTTATGGTCTTGAAAATTTTTGGTACATTTTATAATCTGAATTATATCATCTTGGTGAAATTTTATAATTTGTTTCACTATTTAACTATATTTAATGGTTTTTATTTGATAAAACCGTTGAATACTATGTTATTTGTTCATAAAATTTATTCAAAATTTTTGGGCAAATTTTTCTATTTTTTAGAGTTCCTGGAAATATTCCATAATGTACAAAAATTTTTGGTTTCAAACTTTTATGATTTTTATATTTTATTTTCGGTTTACTTCATAAATGTTATGATTAAACCTCTATATTTAGCAAATACGATCAATTCGAACTAATTAAATAAAAACAAAGTTAGTGCGGACTAATTTTGAGTTCTAAATCAGTTTAAATAATTAGTTTGAGCTTAAGTACGATTTAAGTGTTGATTATTGATTTTTAATGGGTAAAAATCGATAAAATCCATATAACCGAGCTAGAATGAGCATGATAAGTGTTAAGGGCGATTTTGGCATGATTTTTACAGCATTTTATTTATGTTGTTATTTTTGAATGAATGAATGTCATTTATTTAATTTTAATGCAAGTTATACCTAGTATGGCCTAGATTATTTTAATCGGTATTACCCGTAATGTAAGGGAATACCGATTCGGTTGTAATTTTATTTGCGATCTCGTATCGCCGTTTGTAATAATTTCATTTCATTTTTAGATCAAATGTATAATAGGAATTTTATTTGTATCTTTTTGTAATTATTATGAAGACGGAGATTCCCGAAATCGGTGTTCCAAAAGACGGTGCCATGAAGAGGCTAGGGGCTAGACCTGGCAAAACCAACCCGGCCCGAATGACCCGACCCGAAAAGACTAACCCGAGACCCGAAATTAACCCGGGTTGTAGGACCCGAGTATGACCCGAAACCCGAATTAACCCGACCCGACCCGAACTTGACCCGACTTTTGCTAGACCCGCAATTGACCCGACCCGAAACTACCCGACCCGAAACTACCCGACCCGAATCCATCCAACCCAAAACGACCCAACCCGAAAGTAACCCGATTTGCATGACCCGAAATGGCCCGAAATAACTCAAATCACATGTAATATTCATATATTACTTTGACTTGGCTAATAATGAGTAATGACCCTACCTTAAAACATTTTTAATAATTCTTATGTCATAACCCGCTATTTAATTGATTTTGAATGCATATGAACTATGAAATGAGTATAAAGCCTATTAGCTCAATCAGACGAGTAAGTAAATGTAGGTTCGAATCGTATATATGTTATTCTTGCTTATACTTTCAAGAGCAAAGTAAAATTCAGCAATTAGACCAAAGTTTCTTAATTTTAATCTCCAAATTTAAATTAAACTCCAAAAAATTAAGACTATAATTCTCCATATTTTTTATAACCAACCTAGTTTCATCCATTCAAAAAAACCTAACTCTATTTCTTTTCCCTCTCATTTACTTGGCATGCTTCACGTTGAAGCAAAGCCGTGTTTTACTTTGAATGAATGAGTATTGGATGGTGTATCATCTGTTGGCTCATATCATTTTTTTCACATATTGATAGCAATTTTTCTCATATGGACACTAGTTGTGTACATGGATGCAACAATTTTACGGTTACCAAATGTACACAAGAAATGACCCAAATGTTACTTCACTAAGTATATTAAAGAATACCAATAAAAGACATAAACCTAGTACATCGGTGGCATCACTTGATCCTGACAAAAGGGTTGATAGTTTGATACTTAAAAAATGGGCATATGTCGAGCATGAAAACAGCTTATTACATAATATTTCCGACATAATGGTTTCAAAAATACAGATAACCAACATTATCTTTTGAACTAGCGCACTCTTTAATATCCGAGCTCTTAAAATATACTTAACCTTCTCCCGTATTTTACTCATGGTTATGACAAAAATCAAAATAAAAACTAGCTCCAATGAATGCAAAACTTCAAGTGAATGCTTTTCCACAAAAGTCCAGATCCTGTAACCTGCAAGTACCTCAAAAAAATTACTTTCATAATAAATGACCAATAAACCTATCTATAAAGTAAAGACGCTTACGATTGCTCTATCCTTATACTATAATTATTAACAAACATAAAAGTTAAGATTGCTTTTTAAGTTTGTACTATAAACATCACAAAAAAAATCATCCAAGTTTGTGAAGCTTTAAGTAATACCTAGTGTCTTCACTTTAAGAAGTGGTATTCCAATTCACATTACAGCCCATGAACTCTTCCTCCTCATTAACTGGAAGTACAATTCAAAAGATATAATGTCAAACAATAGAATTAGGTATAACACAAATGCTTAAGTACATAAGGAAGAAAATGATACGGAAAAATAAGAAAAATGAGTTTTTTACTATAAGGTTATACGCACCATTATAGCCAAAGAGCCAACTACGTGAAGTAATCAAAGCTTCCACATTATCGGGAAGGTAAGAACTCCTCCATTTGTTCAAGATCCTACCTCCTATACTAAAAGTGGATTCCGAAGCAACCGTTGTAAGCGGAACAGTCAAAATATCCCTAGCTAGATAAGCTAGCTCACCATATTTCTTTTCATTTACTTTCCAAAATTTTAAAATATTCAAATTTTCATCCCTGCTAAGCCTAGTATCATCCAAGTATAACTCCAACTTGGACTTCCCTGAACTAGTATATGATACACACTCTTCACTGTCGAGATCCTGAGGTTTGTAAGAAGTTAGTGTTGTAAATTATTTACATTTAAAATCTGATAAAATAAGAATGAAAAAGTCAAATGCAAACAAACATTTACCAGAACATACCATGAGAGCATACTTGCGCTTACGATTGGTTGAATTTGCACTTGACGGGTTAATATTTTCAGGTACAATGCTGGTGTCTTTCGGACTATACTCGTCAAAGAGTTTTCTAAGCTTAAACAAAACATCATTTACCTCTAAAGATGCTTTCCACTCATCCTCGTATATCTTTTCATAACAGTATTTAAGAGATTGCTTCTTAAAACGAGGATCAAGAATCATAGCAAAAGCAAATAAAGTGTTGTAGTTATCTCCATTTGAATGCAACCAGTACTTATTAAACTTATCTTGCATTACTTTACCCATATCTCTTATATCTTTATCTCCATCTTTGACTAAATCTTTTAGAAGCATTGCAATTCTCCAAACATTCTCAAAATATAAGTTTGCAGTAGGATACTCGCTTCCAGAAAATAAATTCGTTATGTCACAAAATGGCTCTAAGACATCTCTAACTTTTTCAATTTTTTCCCATTCCTTAGAATCTGGAAAATGAATATACAAGGGATCTTTTTGTTTCAACTCCCTAAATGCAGTACGGTATAAAATTGCTCTGTCGAGCATCATGTAAGTAGAATTCCATCTAGTCGGAACATCCAGCCATAAGGCCTTAGTCTCTGAAATAGCAGCTAAAGTCACGCAAACCCGGAAAGATTTCATTCTAGACTCGGACCACTTGATATATTTTACACTCAACCTTATCTTTCTCACACTTTGTTGTATCATATTAAGACCGTCTTGAACAATGAGATTAAGAACATGGGCAGCACATCGAACATGTAAGTATTGACCTTCACTTAATAATAAGCCTCTATCATTAAGCGAATCTTTCAAATAGTCTTGCATTTTATCATTACTAGAAGCATTATCTAATGTTATAGAAAATATCTTGCTCTCAATACCCCACTTTTTAAGTAAGTTTGATACGACACTATACATTTCATACCCAGTATGCGGTGTTTCTATATGACAAAAGTTCAACACCTTACTAACAAGCCTCCAACTATCATCAACATAATGAGCTGTCAAGCACAAATAACCTTCAGTTTGACAAGAAGTCCACATATCGGAAGTTAAGCAGATACGCCCAGACACATTTTTAAGAATGTGTAGCAATTCAACCATCAAAGACTTGTGCAATTTCAAACAATCAGCCTTTGCAGTATTTCTAGTAATGGTTCTTACTTGGCTGTTTAGATATGTGTGGACTGTCCTATTTGCATCATGTTCAACCCAAGAAAAAGCATAACCATGTCTTATGATAGCCCTAGCTACCAACTCCCTGTAGACATTCTGGTCAAAAATCTGACCTTTACCTTTTGTCTCTAAAAAAACTTTATAAGCAACACACTTTGTGAGATGGTAATTTAAATTCTTGGTTCCATAATGTGAATTAGCAATGAAATTTGCAATTTTACAATGGGAACATAATGCTCTCTGCTTTCCATCAATGCTATCTTTTGCAGGAATTACTAGATACTCATCCCAAGCAGGACTTCGTTTCTTACCAGGCTTATTAATAGGAAGTGGAGGACTTACAGCATCAATTGTGTCCTCAGTAGTCTCAATAAGTGCCTCAGGAACATTATTACTCGCCTGGGTAAGAATGTCATCCCCTTCGTCTTCGTCAAAATGTACCATAACTAGAATTCAAAAACAAGATATGATCTTTGACCACAAACATATGTACCAGATAAAAGAAAACTACGCATAAGATGAAATAAAATTGTAAAGACTGGAATAAGATTAAGGACATATTACACATGTACAATTGTACCTATCTCAACAAAACATCAACAACAACAACAAAAATAAGCATCCACTTGACACACAAATTAATAAACATAACAAACATATATGAACTTGAATACACCCACCTTGAAGATGATTTACAAACATTAACCCATACTAGGAAAATCATAACATAAGCATAAAAAGAACAAATTAATAAATAATAAGAAGCTTATATAATAAACACATGATCGATGTATGACAATAACAAAAAAAAAAATCGAAAGGTAAACATTTAGTATTTAATTATTGTAATTACCAACAAGGAAAAAAAGAAATACCTGGTTAAGTGGACAAGATGAAGAATTAAGGATGCCAATGAGTTTTTTTGTTAAGTGTTTTTGCTTCTTTTTTTTAATTTTGCTTTGGGTGTATTATTGGTAATTGAAGAGTTCAATAATGAAGATGTTGTGGACTTCTCTAGAAATTAAGTAGCAAATGCCAGAGAATACTAAGTACTAGGTGTATAGGTACGTGTCATTATATTATGCATTGCTTGTGTCTTATAGTTTAGTTGGTCCGAAAATTGCTAGCTAGTTGATAAAAGTGGCGCTAACTTTCCATAAATTTCCATCATTTTGGCACCTAAATAACTCTTAGCAATTAGTCTTGCTTGTGACAGATCTATCCGTCACAAGCTTGTGACGGGTAGTGACCGTCACAAATGAGAATTTGTGAACTCTTAAAATAACTCTTAGAATAATCAATAATGTATTGAAGTAATAGGACAAATTAATGGGTCACCTTAAAATAAAATAAATAAACAAATGATCGGGAGTCCAAGACACATGGATATCTTTTTGTTGCGCAACTTATTTAAAAGACGGTCTCAAATTACTAAAGTATAAAATATACTCGTAATATTAGTAATCGGACAAATGTATAAAATGATCTCGTATTTTTTATTTTATCATGAAAGTACGTGACTCAATATAATAATTTTTGTTGTCATATGGTTTTTAAGATATGATAATTGTGAGTTGTCTCTATATTATGGAGTATTTAACGGGTTAACGAGCAATACATGTGACTTATAATTGAGTTGTGCTAGTCGTAACTTGTGTATATTTCACAAGTTCTCACTTTAGACGAGCAATTATCCGTCTTAAACTAATCGTAACTGAAACCGACTGAAACTCGGTCGAGTAAGGCATACTTGACTGAATTAGAATACTCGACCAAGTTTCGACATTTCGATCAAGTGGCTCAAGGCATACTCGGTGAATCACATACAATAGGACACTGACACCACTGGCATACTCGGTCGAGTCACAAAATTACTAGACCACCTAACTCGGTCGAGTCACCACAATACTCGATACGTGTATCCATGGTAGTTCTTACGGTTCGTATTATAACAGAATTACGATAAAATATTATAAATCTATTAATAAATAATTACCTTATTGCATATATTGGCCAATCATGGTAGCTAGTGATGGTTATTTAAGTGTAGTTAATTATGTAAAGTAATTAATGATTATACAAAACAAGCCAGTGGAGGTTATCTATAGAATTTGCCAATAAGTGAGAAATGTACAAACAAAATGTATTATACTATAAATCGATCTCATCATGGATGAAACTCACAATAATCGTGTCCTTATATCTTTAGTACAAGAATATGTAAACTTTTGAATGATAAGATTTAAAGGAGATTTAAAAATATATGTTAATTATTCGTAATAATATACAAACTTTTTAACCTGATATCCACTAGGATTGTTTGAAAGTTATTAACACCAATCTGTAATATTGATATTCTTAAACTACTAAACGTAATACGCTTTAGACTATAGGGATTAATTGGTTGAGATTATGTTAACGTCGTTACGATTTTTAAGCAATCAAGAAACGACAAAATGTTAGACTTCCCACAATTACAAATACATAATATTGAATACTCATTTTAAAAATAGAAAGTTACTCGAAATAGACAAATAACCGAATCGAATTAAGCAGAGCTATCTCTCGAAATAGAAAGCTACCCGAACTAACCCAACCTGAACTAACCCGACCCAAAATACCCTTGGCCCGAAAATGACCCGGACCAAAACACGCTTGGCCCGAAAATGACCCGGACCGATATCACCGGACCCGCTTACCCGAAAATGACCCGGCCAACATACCCGAAACCCGACCCGAATTGGCCTGACCCGAACCCGACCCAACTGACCCGTTTGCCAGGTCTAAGTCCAAGCATCAATTACCCAAGTCACAGCAAGAACAACGCAAGCCACAACAAGAACAACAATCCTAATGCACCCGGGCAGATACAGTCCACTTGGACGGGGTCCAAGGGGGCCTTCAACACCTAAAGTCCACTCTTTACTACAATAAAGCAGCAGCAAAGCAACAAGGAAGATTGTGCTATTCAGAACTACTTCTCTGTCTATTTACTTTATTTCAGTTTGTGTAAGAATTGTAGCTTTTTTATTGTCTATAAGGCTTATTCCTAATGAATGAAAGGCAGATTTGAAGAACATATTAAAAACTGAAATCTTGTTTCTGTTTAAAGCTCTTGGTTGTGTGCTGGAGTATTCTTCCTTTGCTTAGTGTTGGGAAGTGAGTCTGAAGTCCTTTGTTGTGTGCTGGGATTAAGTCTCAACCCTTAATCATTGGTTGTGTACTTTAATTAAGGTTCTATCAGTCTTTATTGCCAAAGTTCAGTCAAAACAGAAGCAGTTTGTGTGTGTCTAAAACCATAACCAAATTTACATCACTTTCCCTTGTTTCCTGAATAATTTTAGTGCAAATTGGTATCAGAGCTTTGGTTTGTGAGTTCATTTCCCTAACTACATTAAAAATACAAAAACAACCATGAGTGAAGAAAGAATGGCAAAGGCCTTGCTAGAACTGTCATGGAGATAACAAGATCCTTCAATGGGTTCCTGGATGATCAGCTCAATAATGATGGAAGAGGAGGCAGAGGTCGAGGAAGAGGAGCACCAATACCACTTGTTGGAGGAAGAAGAAGACCACCTTTGGAACAAGAGGAGGCCTCAGACTCAGATGGCTCAGAGCAGGATCTTCCCAGACACCATGACAAGGATCTAAGGTAGAAATCCATGACTTTCTAGATAGCATGAACCCTGATGATTTCCTAGACTGGTTAAGGTCAGTAGAGAGAGTCTTTGAATTTAAGGAATACTCTGATAAGAAGGCTTTTAAAATTGCTATCATGAAACTAAAGGGATATTCTTCACTGAGGTATGAAAATATGAAAAATCAAAGGATTAGGGAGGGTAAGGAACCTGTTAAATCATGGTCTAAGCTGAAAAAGAAGCTTAAGGATAAGTTTATGTCTAGAGACTACACTCAGGACATGTTCATAAGGCTTACACATCTTAAACAAGACCAAAGGCCTGTTGAGTCTTACCTGAGAGACTTTGAACAACTCACCCTGCAATTTGAGGTTGTTGAGAAACCTGAGCAGAAGATAGCTAGGTTTTTAGAAGGGCTTGATGAGAGGGTGGCTAGCAAAGTAAGACTTCAGAATATATATTCCTTTGAGGAAGCTGTCAACCTGTCTCTAAGGGTAGAAAAATTGGGCAATGGGAAGTCCAGTGCCTTTAAGACACCCTCCAGAACACTTGTCTACAAGCCTTTTGTTGGGGCTAGGATCGAAGACCCTATAGTCCCTGCTAAAACTCCTGTCACTGCTGACAAGGGCAAGGCTATTGAATCTAGCCAAAAGAAAACCATTCCCCTCAAGAAATATTTTCAGTGTCAAGGTTATGGACAATATGCTAGGGAGTGTCCTACTAAGAGGGCTCTCAGCACTCTGGAGGTTGTGCATTGGGTAGAGGATGAGATATTGGTCTGTGATGATGAAATGGAAGAACCTGAGGTGGAGGCTAGTGAGGAACTGATTGAACGTGATGCTGGGTTGAGCCTAGTCACCTGGAGGGTAATGCACACCCAACACCAACCCTTAGAGGAAGATCAGAGACACTAGATCTTCAGAACCAGGTGTACCATCAAGGGGAGGGTCTGTAATCTCATTATTGATGGGGGAAGCTGCACTAATGTTGCCTCCAAAACCTTGGTAAACAAGCAGACTCTACCTACTAAAGACCACCCTCTACCCTACAAGCTCAGGTGGTTGAACAAGGGGGGTGAGATCAAGGTTGATAAACAATGTGTTGTACCCTTCTCCATTAGCAAGGGATATGTTGATGAGATCATGTGTGATATGCTGCCTATGGATGCATGTCACCTCCTGCTTGGGAGACCATGGGAGTTTGAAAGAGATGCTATTCACCTTGGAAAGAATAACACTTACACTTTTAAGTTTGGGAAAAAGAAGATTATACTGGCTTTCTTACCTCCTGCTCTTAAGATTAACCCACCTCCCATGAGTGAAGCTTTCAAGGAAGTCATGTTGATAAGTGAGTCAGAGATGGTACAAGAACTGAATGAACTGAGGCATGTATATGTACTCCTCACCAAAGAGATTGGGTTGAGCCATGGTGACATTCCTGAGGAGGTCAAAGATGTGCTGGAGGCCTATGAAGATGTCTTTCCTGCTGAGCTCCCTAGTGGACTGCCACCACTTAGAGGAATAGAACATCACATTGATCTGGTACCTGGAGCTGTCCTACCCAACAAACCTGCTTACATGAGTGACCGTAAGGCCATACAGGAGCTTCAGTCTCAGGTAGGAGAAGTCATGAACAAAGGGTATGTCAGGGAGTCCCTCAATCCTTGTGTTGTGCTAGCATTGCTAGTGTCAAAGAAGGATGGAACTTGGCGCATGTGTATAGACAGCAGGGCAATTAACAACATCACTATTAAGTATAGGTTCCTCATACCTAGGCTTAATGACATTCTGGACGAACTGAGTGGTGCTCAAGTGTTCACAAAGATTGATCTGAGACAAGGATACCACCAAGTCAGAATAAGGGCAGGTGATGAGTGGAAGACAACATTCAAGACCAAGCATGGTCTTTATGAGTGGCTGGTAATGCCATTTGGTTTGTCCAATGCCCCTAGTACCTTTATGAGACTGATGACAGAAGTCTTGAAGCCTTACTTGGGCAAGTGTGTCATGTGTGGTAGTTTATTTTTGATGATATTCTCATTTACATTTCATCAAGAAGAGAGCACTTGCATCATTTGAAGTTGTTGTTTGAAGTCTTGAGGGAAAACAAATTGTATGGCAAGCTGAAGAAGTGCACCTTCATGCAATCTGAGGTTTATTTCCTTGGGTTCATTATTTCCAAAAATGGAGTAGCAGTTAATCCTGAGAAGGTTCAGGCAATCAAAGAATGGCCTATCCCTAATACTGTGACTGAGGTCAGGAGTTTTCATGGCCTCGCATCCTTCTACAAAAGATTTATACAGGGTTTTAGCTAAATCATGGCTCCCATTACTGAATGTATGAAAAAAGGGGAATTTAAATAGAATGACAGAGCTGAGAAATATTTTAATCTGATCCAGGAGTTGTTGTGCAAGTCTCCTATTCTAGTCCTACCAGATTTCAGCAAGCTCTTTGAGGTTGAATGTGATGCCAGTGACCTTGGCATAGGGGTTGTGCTGACACAGGAAAAGAAGCATGTTACTGACAACATTGGCCGGAGTATTCTTCCTTTGCTTAGTGCTGGGAAGTGAGTCTGAAGTCCTTTGTTGTGGGTTGGGATTAAGTTTCAACCCTTAATCATTGGCTGTGTGCTTTAATTAACGTTCTATCAGTCTTTATTGTCAGAATTCAGTCAAAACCTAAACAGTTTGCGTGTGTCTAAAACCTTAGCCAAATTTACATCACTTTTCCTTATTTTCTGAATAATTTCAGTGCAAATTGTAATCTAGGGTATGTTAAACAACTTATTGTCATCAATACCGATCTCAGTTTTCAGATTTGTAACTTTTGCTACAGACATGGGAGAAGGAGAGGTGTTCAAGTACAAGGATGTTGTTCTTCTCGAATCTGATCTCAACACCCTACAAGGACCATGCTTCCTCACTGACCAAATTATAGCGTTCTACTTCGCTTATCTGTCTTCTTCCTGTGATACTGATGATATCCTTCTTGTTCCCCCTTCCATGTCGTTTTGGCTTGCAAACTGCCAGGATGACGAGGCTGTCACTGTGTTCGCTGAGTCCTGTACACTGTCAACCAAGAGACTGGTCTTTTTTCCAGTTAATGATTGTTATGATTTTAGTGGGGGTGACAGCGGAAGCCACTGGAGCGTCTTGGTGTATTCTAGGTCTATGAATGCGTTTCTCCACTTCGATAGCATGGGTGTAGGTGGTGAAATTTCAAGGAAGCAAACATCATCATCGTCACTGAAGAAACAAAGGAATAAAAACAAAAAAGTGAAGGCCTCTGTCTCCAAGCCTTCTGAAGTTGCTAATGTTGCTGCACCTGCTGGTTTGCCCGTCTTCAGGGAGTGCAAGGAGACCCCTCAACAGTCAAACGGATACGACTGTGGAATCTATGTATTAGCCATCGCCAGGGTTATCGTTGATTGGTTCTCGCATGGAATGGATAGCAACAGTGACGTGCTTTCAGTAGTAGCGAAACATGTTGATCAGTCCGTGTAACTGAGAATGCGAACATAGATATTGGAGATGATTGATGATTTGAGGGAACCTCAGCTCTAGAGCGCGCGGTTACACTGTTCAACGATATTAAGCACGCCAATACACAAGCATAATCCTAGCTTATGATCCAACATGACCCATTATTATTTATGCCCGCTTTGTTCCTAGGTTTATATATCTTCTAAATCACTGAATTGTATATATAGCTGTTTTCTTTTCCTTTCCTGCAACAAATGTAATCTGATTCTTACGTATAACTTTCTGAGGTAGCGGCCAGCGAGGTTAGGTCTAATTTTAACTAGTTGATTCTCATATAAGCCGACTTTTGTCTCTTCCTTCTCAAAAAGCGACTGAAATTTAATCATTTCATGACTGGGGGAAGGGTTAGTTGATGCACATTGTAACTGACTGATATGTCGGAATCTTGAAAATTAGAATAAATTTCTTTTTTTGCTAGCTGCAATGTCAGCTGGATTTTTTTTTGGGTGTTGTTGGAATTTGATGTTGACGGAAAATCTACAGTACAATTTTGTGTTGCTGTAACTCCCATCTTTCGGTTTTTTAATTTTTTTTCCTAATCATATCCAAGGTATTAGATATCGGTTCAAGTCTAGGTCCCGTCATTAGTTGTGACCAACCTGATCTAAGTTGCAGCATAGGCCTTAAAATGCAGTTGCATACTATGATGACGTAGTAGTGTGTTCCAGGATCCATTACTATGATCTTGATTTGTTCCCACACAGTATTCTACATCATATATAACCACACCTTATTATAATCAGTCTGAATCATAAGCCTTTGGCAATTCTTTAATAGCGCTGTTGTCAAAAAAAAAAAAAAACAAAAAAAAAAAAAATTCTTTAATAGCGCTGTCGCCTGTCGGTATACTTGGTACTCAAGGTACTAGAATGCTATCTGATGCTTCAAACCACACCCCTCAGGAACATTTTGACACAGTAACGGACTCAACAAACACAATCACACCGCCACCAACTTGAGTGTTTAAGCGTAAGGCCACCTTACACAAGCGTAAGGCCACCCCACACAGTATAACAAATTTCCACAACGACAAAGCCGCATTATTTCTGAATTTCAGCACAAACTCCTTATTTGGCATCGGTGACAGCTCACAAGAATGCACAACAATTCAACAAATGAAGCTACATTCTGGATGCATTCATAGCCTATTAACATCATTTTACACCAGAAAGAAAAACTAAGGAAAGGAACTTGCTTTCTAAACAGACCATAATTTAGTTGAAATTCAGTGAGTTAGTGTAAACTGTAATCCTGCCTTATGCATCTTCAGTCACCTTAGTCACTGTAAACTGTAATCCTCGCATCAAAGCGTTACTTCAAGTTTGAATTCTCATTTACCCTTCTCCTCAGCTCAAGAAATTTACTTCCATTCCATGCGCAAGATAATAAGAAGCAAGACCGAGACCCTTATCATCATGAAGGAGACCTAGTGTCACCGATAAGAGTATGAAGCACCCACAAACGAGTATCGAGATGACACTGGAGCTGATGCCAGGTCATCTGGACCTCCAATGTTACGATTCCTCTGGTTGTAGTCTGGCAACTCATGAGAAACAGATGATGGATATATTCTTTCATCAACTGCACTTCTTTGCAATGGGTAATCAATAGCATCAAATACACGGTTCATGTCTGTTGGATGTGCTGTGGTCCTTGTCTGGCTGTAAGCCTCATATGGAGCCGCCGCGACTCTTGGTGACCTTACATTAGGATCAGAAGAGGTTTCATGATAATTACTAGGGAGATATTTATCTTCTAGATAATGATTCACTTCCCTAACTTGTGCAACTGGTTTCACAGAAGATTGCTCGGTTCGACCCCTTAAACCATATCGCCGATACTCTTCTTCACTTAGATATACTGGATCAGACCGAACTGTCTTTTCCCGAAATGCTGATGATGAAGTCCCATATGTAAGTGCTGGTTGTCCAACAATTTGCTCCTGAGTACGGTTCTCTAATGGATTTGAGAGTCCCTGTTCAGGATGAGGTCGTGAATTAGAGAAAAAGGAAAAAAATATCTAGTAAATGTCTATACAAAAACGTTACTCCCTCGGTTTTTTTTATTGGTCATTTTAGAAGATTTCACAAGAATTAAGTAGTAGTTGGAAAAAGTTCCACTAACAATTAAGTGAACTAAATGACCTTTGGAAATAGTAAAAGTAACCTTATAGACCAATCAAATAACTTACAACATCATTTTTCTATATAATAATTACTGGTTTGGAAAATGTAGAAACCATGTAATAGCATGGAATACTTTAAAACGACAAATAAAAAGAAAATTTTAACATTTTCTAAAACGACAAATAAAATGAAACGAAGAAAGTACTTTAGAAACAATATTTTGTTCAACTGAATGAAAGCTACCAACCCTCCTCAAAGAAATAAAACCCGAATGTAAACAATTCCATCTAATAATTCTCTTTTTCCTTTTTTGATTGAAAATACCGAGTAACTTATAGGATAAATTGTTAGATCGATGATAAATCAATAACTCTCTTTTTCTAATAACCTAAGACTAATAAGTAATAGCTACATGGATTTATGGATTTGGGGTTCTACTTCTAATCTTAGAACTTAATTGAACATGCTATTAACCAGCGATGCTCCTGAGGCATTACCCTATATGCTGGGGGAGGGGCCCCGAAAATTTGTTCTTGAGTGGAGGGAGCATCCCTATAAACAGGAGCAGGGGTCCTGAAAAGTTGGTTACTTTCCTGGGCACCTCCAGAAGGTTGAGGGATAAGAGCGTAGGAAACTGTATCCTGCCTCAGCCCACGTAAATTAGGTCGCAGACCAAACTTACGATATTCCTCCTCAGTTACATATAGTGGATCGAAAGACGATGAGGGTTGCTGAGAAACTCTATGGTCCTTGTGAGACTGTTGTGTCGGCCGGAATAGCGATTTTAGGTTGTTGACCTGCAAACAATGCAATCTAAGTACTTTATTCACAGCAAGATTTATTACATTACACAAGGGAAAAAAGAATGCTCTACTTGGGCTTTATTTGTAACAAAACTTCATAATGAGTAAGGGGATAACCTTCAATAATTAACGAGTTAATGAATAATAAAGAGAAATTATCTTAAGCTATGTTACTCAGCATGACTAAAATTTTGAGTCATAACAACCGTGTCCAAAAATGAGGATTTGAGTGTGAGGAAACATCTTCGGAGCAAAAATACACTTGTAAACTTCAAGTGTTTCAATTTTTCTCATGTATAAAACGCTTCCTCTACTTTTTGGTGAGAGCCTCACAAGCTAGCTCTCCTAGGAGAAGTTCCACACTCATAAGTGTCGGGTACGGAACCTAGACCCATATCAAGGACCGTGTCCTAAAATGAAGATATGAGTGCGAGGAAACATCTTCGGAGCAAAACTACACTTCTAAACTTCTAAATTTTCATTTTTTCTAATGTACAATGGAAAGGAGTTTGACAAATAAGACAATAATCATTAAAATTATAATGCTAAAAAATCCTTTATAAACGCTTCCTCTACTATTTTGGTGAGAGTCTCACACGTTAGCTCTCCTATGAGAAGTGTCAGACTCATAAGTGTCGGGTATGGAACGAAGAGCCATATCCATGTCGTGTCATGTCAACACGGGTACTGTCCTAAAAGTGAAGAATCGAATAAAATAGGTCATAAGTATGAAAAGAAAAATGCTAAAAAAGTAAACGAAGAAAAACATACTTGTTTGGAAGTCAGCTCAACATGGAATTTATTCGTTCTCTCATCATAGTTTTCCTTAATTGCTTTCTTGAAAACACTTTCGGGAAGAGGCAAGCAGTCTTCAATGATCCTGAAACGAACCTGAGACGCACCATGATCATCAAGCACCATCAAATATAGAGGAAGATTTTTATTTTTTTTGGTAAAGAATACTCAGAAAGAGAGTGATAGATGCCAAATGTTAATTCTCTACACGATAAAACACAACAAGAGTGTTTTTGAAAAAATCCACCTGAGCAGGGAAACCTCCACCAAATGCAGCGGGCTCAAGGTTCATACCACCAGCAGACGATGCTTCGTAGACACCATAAAGAAGCCTGAGATCAAAGTCATAAAGGAACAGCTTTAGACCAGGTTTTATACCAAGCACAACCTCCTTCTTTCCCAATGTCACGGCCATGACATTGTAACGGAAGCAATCAGGTTTGGTTTTAGAGTTGCACATGAAAATCAGGCCAGCAACTTTCCTTTCCGATTTGGGACTATGATTAACACTTATTTCTTGATGTTTATTGCTCTGATTCTGCTTTCCTTTCCGATTCTGCTTGTTGCAGCTCTTTAAAGAATGCAACTTTTTCTCATTGTCCCCTGGATTTAAATCAATATCTTTTCCTATTGCTGCAGAACTCTTGCTCGTACCCTCATCAGCTACTTGACTCTGTGATGTACCTTCTCCGTCCATAGATTTGAATTGCCGCGTAGAGTTTTTAAACTTTTTCTCTTTTGGCTTTAACGACACAGGAGCCTGGTTCTCAGAAAGCACCGACTGAGTGGAGTTGGAAGGAGGTTTACTGTTTTTCTTACGCTTTTCCTGCACCATTCTGATATAAACACGAGGAAAATATTCATGAAGCGGACATCATTTAGAATACATAACGACATTTGCAAAAACATATACAAGGAGTTTTTTCAGTATGCAGAGCAGAAACTTGTTTAGTCTAACTATAGTGAATGAAAATACAATTAGGAAAAAAAATTGCTTGGCAGAAGAGATGGTAAGTTGTTCGGTTTTGATCAAAGGTTACTGAAGAAACCCAGCAAAAGCGGTGCCAAAACATTTTCAGTTTCCAAGGCGTGTTACGACTTACCAGTGCAAATCTTTCTACACCTCATCAAGTAAACATTACATTATGATCACACATGCATTCCCCAAATATCAGTAAATTCTTACATATTCTTACATTATGATCACACATGCATTCGAATCATAAGAACCCTAGAACATATTCCGTACAAAAAAAAAAACTACTCCGTAACATTATTTTCCTTCATGTGACTCAAAAGACATCCCTTAATATAAACTCGATAATTGACACCACGATACTATGACACTTGCCTATTAGCATATAAATTCCCTTAATTACACCTTCAGCAAACAAATCATATAGGTGAAATATCTCATTCAATATTGATGACAATTAGTCTCCTGTGAGATAGTTTTCTAAGATAGTGTAAAACGGATCCATAAACCCGTTACCAAAAACCCGCTTTACAGAAATTCTTGTGTAAAACCGCCTTAGATATGAATTTGTGTAATCATTCAACAATGAAGATCAACAGCAGCAATATAGTTAACAAATGGGTCGAACCCAAATAAAACTTGACATAAATCACTATTCCAAGCACAACCCACATACTAATTCCTTGTAAATTGAATTTATTTAAGGGAAATCCTTTTGAATTGTTGTGATTTGAGCTTGTTCTAGGTCAAACAGAATTGATCTTGAACTAACAATCACCATAATCTAGCATTTTAGATTTGTGAACGATGTCAAACCCATCAAACAAAATTAAACTATAGAAACCCATGATTATTAGCAGAACATTGATTAATGAAGTACAAAAAAAAAAGTGATGAGATATAAAAACAAACCTTATGAATTTTGAGCAGAAGAATGATTAATTGAAGAAGAAATATATATGAATATTTTTAGGGTGAATTGGTAGTGTTTGAGGATAGATATAATCAGAGTTTGTAAGAATTGAGGAATAATATTATCCCTAATTACATCCCCTCAATTTGGTGGTATACTACTTACTATCAGTCTATTGGAGTTTTGATATCCAAGGTTCGATTCAAGATGTCAGATTGTCAGGCAATGAGGCATTAGCCGATACCAAAAGTTAGTTGGTGAATTGGTGCGAGTAGAGTTGGCAATTGAGTCACGTTGGTGGATTACGAGTCGGGTCATATTTGGTTTGGGTTTTGTGTTGGTCGGTGACAAATTCGGGCTGGTTACGGATCTTGTCAGGTCATCTTTGGATCGAGTAATCGGCATGGGTCAATATCAGATTAGGTTATCAACATAATAGTTTATCTTATGTATATAGTTGGTGTGAGTCATACGTTCGTCTCAAACAAATTTATGATTTAAGATGTTTTATTTGTAACTTTTTTTTGGGAAAACGTGAAGAATTAACTTTTTACACTATTTTAAATTCTTAATATTCTGGAAGAGAGGATTTATACCGTCGGTAGCAACTCTAGGTAAGTTAAAACGAAAACGAGGCAATAGCTCAACTCATGCCATTGTCTCGTAATCACACATCATCGACTATAAAATTAATTTGCTTGAACACCTTTCCATAATAATAGTTTAAGTGATGGTAGGAGATAGTCTTACACATGAACTTTTGAAACCATCTAGTATATTATTCAATCAAAATATCATTAGTCTAGGTAACAATGAATATGTAACTACAATAAGGTCAAGCTGGCCCGACTAACCCGATTGCCACTTATAGGCAGTAGGCACCACGCCAAATAATGTATTGAGTCGGGTCAAGTTTGGGTTGGGTTATTATGGGGTCCAGTAACTATATCGCATTACTTTAAATTTTGATCATTAAGTTTAATTTGGTTAAGCTACTTCACTATTAAGTCCAGCGTATCAATCTAAACATTATATAATTTTGATCAATATTAAGCTTAATAGTTGCCGAGTCATCATTTTTAATCAGGTCAATATGGGGCCGAGTTTAGATTGAGGTCATTGCTCGTCGAATCGTGTCGAGTTTGTTGAGGTTCGGATCAGGTCGCTCGAATCGGGTCAGACTTGTCAGCTCTACTAGATTTACTCTAATGGTATGGAGTATTACAATGCTAATATCTTAACAAATTATCTTTTGTTCTATCTTTATTTTTTAGTTTATAAGGAAACAACCTAATATAAATTATTATTGATTAGAAAGGCACTAGCAATAGAGGTTTATCAAATGATTGTATGATGACTTGTCCACTATTTTAGAGGGTTGTCTACAAACCTCTCTATTGTTGGACATGGGTGTTGAGGTTCATATATGAGAGGGTTATAATATTGTTTGCAAGTTAGTAGGCCGCTATATGAACCTTGAAGATGTTTGATTGTTGAGAGGAGGTTTGTAGGTAAATATGTTTGTATATTAGGTTATGTGGCATAACGTGACATGAGAACAAACTCGTTAGAGGCTCATCTATTGCTAGTAGCCTAAGTACAATGGAATCTACTGATGACTTGTGCATTTATTTTGGGATGTCCACTATCAATGGTCTCAGTTTCACAAGCTAGGAAATTCCTTGGAATAAGATCTATGATACAGGTGAACATAACCTAATTAGAACATGCAAACGGGTCGGCTTACACCCAACCAAACAGAGGAAAAAGGGACCAATTGGCAATACTTTCTTGTGGGTTTTATATTCCGACAACTAATATGGCGAAATTGAGGACAGGCTAACATAGCTTTTAGTAGTGGTTCAGTCATTGAGGAATGGCTCAAGTCAGTGAAGTGATTGTTGGTAGCATTTGTATACAAATTAGGTGTGGCAACTGTAACAAGTGTTCAACTGTTGTCTCTCAAATGTCCACTGATTATTGGTAAAGACTAATAAGTAATAATAACCTTATATATGCTAATTCCAACTTATTCACAAACAATATTGAAGATGATAAAGGGTGTGCTAGCAATATATGGATTGGCATATAGTCATATTGTCAAGTTTTGTAAATCGATTTTCAAGGATGCTACCAGGAAAGTTGTAGGCAACCAGAGAAACGATTGCTTGTGCAAATTGGCTTGCAAATATGGAAATCAATAAAGGGGTTCGCCTGACAATTACGGAATAAGTCTAGTGGGATTCTGGCACTTATCGGAACAAGATGTGGTTTGGGTAGCTTGGCCGCGCTCCTTTCCAAATTATTTTCTTTCACCAGTTGTTTTTCTCTCTACTTGTTTATTTTTCTTTCTTTGCTGTTATTTGCTCTTGTTTATTTCAACAAAAACAAATTAGCTTGAAACCTGTGTAGTTATATTAAACTTTTGCTGACCGGGAGAATAATACAGCATGTGAATCCATGTTTACAGCAATCACTGAATTGAGATAACATATTTTTACATGGAGAAGCTTCACAGCTTGATGCCAAACTGATTGTGATCCGGAAAGTTCACAACTTCACACCCCGGAAAAAACATCTGCATAGTTTCATCAGAAACAAAATACTACTCTCCTTTTACTTGAGCATTGAAGAGCCTATGCCTGCACAAGGATGCAAAAGCAAATGATCGAAATTTGATTCAATTAATCAACATACGAACAAAAGGCTCATCAACAGAGATGGCTAGCATAATACTCCGTAATACATTTTAAATAAAGGAGTTTTTGAATGAAGGATTAGCAAATGCAAGAAGTGGTGATCAAATAAAAGGCACGCTGTGTTTTGAAGGGTTAGACAATTGTGACTGTAAAAAAATTTCATCCTTTTAACCCAGAGTAAAGTGTCAAAAATATTTACTCCATGTTGAAACAAATTTTTCAACCTAAAACTTAACTTTTAGAGCTCAAAAGCATGCAGATGACATGCCTATTGCGGTATTGCCTAAGACTGACTGATACAAGTTCGAAAAAATTGATGTGATGAGTGTGTTGTTTAAGAATGAGGAAAGATGATTGTTGTAGACTAGAATGGAATGATGTTATGAGTTACGGAGTATATAAATGCAATTATGCAATGATGTATCGTTAATACTGCTTAGTGCTCACCTTGCAAACTCAAGTTTCTGAATAACAATTCCATTCAGTAGCAGCTCAGGGTTGTAAGCTGCTATACCTGTAATTACTTATATCAGAACTTACCCCATTACATCAAAGCTTACATTAACAAAGCATTGTTATATTAGAAAGTACGCTTTATGACGAGAAATTTGGTACTATCAGAATATTCTAGTACGAGTAATATTTTTAAGCTCAATTACACCTTCCGTCAACTAGGAGAAAAGCTGTACTCTGTACAGACAGCAATTGAGCATGAGTGCATGACCATTCTCCACATCTTCAGAAAAATTAGAAAACTCATTTACAAAAAATTAAATGGGAAATTTAAACAAGTATTCATAGCAGGAAATTAAAGGACTAACCTTTTTGGATGAAAGGGATGCAATAAGCTTGATCTTCATCACAAGAAAGAATTAGCAAATCGTCCAATTTAGTATCCACGGTAACATTCATGACCTGAAATGGACAGATCACAATTGACTTTAGACATTTTAATAAGGGATGGAGAAATAGTAAACATATACTTGTACTAAATAGAGAAAATTACTATTAAACACTGTAGAATTCTGAAATACATGACTTTTCTATCCAGAAACATGAGATAGTTTTTCCAAGGTATACTATTGCAATACTTCTTGGGTCCTTCGATGCAGTTCTCAATGCAATTTTCATCTTGGGTCATCCAGAAACAGCCTATTTGTGAGGCTAACACAAGGGTAAGGTTGCGTACATCCGACCCCTCCCCTCGCCTCTCTTAGACCGGGAGCCTCTTTATAGAAACTAGTCAAGATCATGGTACATAAGAGACAATCTTGAACTCAAAATGCTCATGACAAAGACACACTCAAACGTACAAATGTAAACGAATTCAGTATACCTACTGCCATCATATATTATCATCAGTATACGAATTCAGTAGGCCCTGGTTAGATCATTCTCTTTTTGTAGTTAGTATATTATAATCTACATCCTTAAACTGACAATCAATATGAAAATGATAAGCCCAATTGCAGCTCTTTAGGTTCATTAAATACTTAAAGCATGTGCTGATGCTACAACAAACACATACCAGAAACGAGAAACAAAATAACAGGGTTATGTACCTCACCATGCGAAGCCTTCACCAAGCTAGCAAGCATCTCTTTTCCAGGTTTTGCATTGGGTGTGATTAAGACTCTATAACCCTGATTAAGAGAAACATACACATATAAAAGGGTGGTGAGAAACCCTATTACCTGAAAAAGTCATACTCCCTGTATACCGGTCAACATTTAGATCAGTTTTTTTTATGAAAGAGCATGTAGGTGGTCTAGGGGCTAGGGTATCACACCCTCAATCTCCACCACAAAAACATGCGTAAACAAAGTGAACTATTGGCTAAGTCGGGTCAAAATGGAACAAATAAGTCATTGGTGAGGACAGAAAGTAATAAGATACGGCATTTGTAGTACAAAAACCTACTCTTAAAAGAGGATGATGCCTCGCTTGATGAAGTGAGATAGGTAGCCTAAACCCGAGTTCGCGTTCTTTCTTCACATCTCTAACAATGTAATCCTTATCATCAATGTAAAAGCCTGCCTGGTCACAGCTCTCAAGCCACTGATGTGTCACCACAGGTTTACCTTGGGCGATAAATTCAAGCATATTTCTTGTTCGTGCAAATTTATCCGTCACAAAATGAGTAGCTTTTGAAGGACAAGATGCTATAGGAACACCCAATCGCATTAAAATCTGTAAAACAAGATTGAATCACATCAATAACGTTTGAACTGAACACACAAGAAGCATTTACAAACAGAAAGCGAAAACAATACCTTTAATTGATGCTTTCGGATATTCCCATCCAAATTTTGGCTCAATAAGACCCGAATATTTGCCATTGTTTTTCGCCTTCGAGATATTTTTAAAGTAAATTCTGGCATTGACTCTGTGAAACCCAACCTGAGTAGCTCTCTTGTAAGAGGTGTTGTTAAGGGCTTTTTCTTTTCATGTCCGTCAACCAAATTTGTCAAATTGGCTTCACTTTGGGATGCCTGGCAATTTGAAAATTCTGGATTATGTGATTTCTGGTTATCATTAGCTTTACAGCCGGTATAACCCTCATTAGAAACCTGCCCAATTGTGGTACTCTGAGATTTCTTTGAAGACAGCAAACAAGGACTGATATATATTGTTGATCTTCGTTTTCTTTTGATACCAGAATGAGAGGCAGCTGAACCTGGGCAGCTATCTACTTTTGATTGGCATCTCAAAGGATAAGGATTCTGTTGCCCGGGACTCAATTTTAAGTCGCTATTCTCCTCCGAATGATGTTGTATAGACCTGTGTGTTCTTTTCCCTCTTGGGTAGTCCTCCACGCACCAGCTTATCCCCAAAAGATTACATTCAGAACTAACTATTGTGCTCTCTTCTTTACCTATATTGTGGAGACAATTTTCTATTTGGTCACTTTTCTTTCTTACCAGCATGTCATCAGCACAATCATCTACCATTGAATACGTCCTATCTTTATCATTCAACTTCATATCCCTAGTATTCAAGGAAGTATCACTCAAATCTTTGGAACAATCAGCTTTTTCAGCTGAGATATCTAACACATCGTGCGTTATGCCCCGACCTTTTCTTTTATTATATGGTCCAGACTTCATATCAGCAACTCTGTTGCCCATAGTCTCACTCGCAAGACCCTCCTGCATATTAAACAAACTGGATGATTTTAAGTTTGCAGAGGCACGGCGAATATTCTTAACTTTCCTCCTGTTTTTCAGTCTACAAAGCGGAACATCATCAACAGATAATGATCCGTTGAAATTTTCTTTGCAGTTATAGTCATCTTTAGCTTTGTATGCCTTTCCTTTCTTTGTCAAATTTACCTTCTTAGAATCCTTAAAAGTTCTTCCAACAACGCACTTTGCAGATGCTAACTTCCCACTATTTGTTCTATCCAGTTGTTCTGATGTTTGCATATCATCAAGAATGTTAGAGCAATAAATTCTTCTTCTATTTTTAGGGCCCGGAATATCTCTATACGCTGACCTGATTTTCTTTGGGAAAGACCAAAACTCGGCACACAATTGCTTCCGAGTATCTTCACCTGACTTCTCGGGTAACATTTGAGGGCTCTGATCAGGAACCATATCACTGCAATCAATACAAACAGCAGATGACAAAGCTTGCATAGCTTCTACCGCAATCTGTGTATTAATCCCGACATCAAAAACATGTTCAGAATCTTCAGGAATCGCATTAATATCCGTCTTTATTAATGGAATTTCTTCAATATCAGAATTATCTCTGGACTCTTTTATATGAACATGTCCATTTCGTACAGAATTTGTCACACTTGGGGACCTTCTGACATATGTATGATTGTATTTCTTTCCCTTCAAGGCAAGCTTAGGCTGACCACTAGTCGCTGAAGGAATACACCTTTCAATGCCATCTACACTATCATTCCATTCAAAGGGTTCAGCTTTATCAACACTTCTATGAGCACCAGTCCACCTAAGTAAACTTTGAGCTCCTTTAGCACTTAATGAAGGGGGTGAGTGCTGTTTTGTTTTGACTGGTACCACTGGGGAGGATGACATTGGAATGGCATTGACGGATATATACTGATCAACAAAGAGCAGTGCAGTAGACAAGTCTTCAGGTTCTTGAGATTCAACATAACTTAACCCTCCATTGTCATTATAGTTGTCAATTGACCTTTTAACATCTTTCCCTTCATAGTCTTTGTGCTTAGAAATCACTTTCGTCTTTCGAGTGTACACAACATGAACATCTCTTGTCTTCGATTGACTTAGCTTGCCGTTCTTTTCAATTTTACGTTCCACACTCATTTGCTTACCATCTTCAGTGAAATTTAAATCACAAGAAATGACATTAGTTGGGTGCGGATCCTCTTCAATGAAAATCTTCGACTCTTTTGAACATAGGTATGTTGCTTGCATGTCACTATGTACAACAATGGGAGTGGCTTCATTTGCCTCGCAAGCAATCATATCTGTTGCCAAAGATGAATATTCAAGGAAAGTGCGTCAATAGATTTCGCCTGATAACCAAGACCTATGCACACTATCTTCTTGTTTGAGGTTTCAAAAACAGTATCATGAAAAGGCAACCTTTATCCTATGATACCAACACAGAGACTTCAGAGACCTTACACCTTTCAGATAATCATCCATATATATGCTAGAATAGAAAATTCAGCGATATTTTACATTACAAATACATTGAAAATTTGAAATGCACAAAAACTTGATCCAGAGGAAACAGTAGAAGCTCGAAAGCCACGTATATTTGACACTGAGAATATTTTCAGATGACAGGTTATAAAAATTACATTAAGAATTGCAAAGGCTGACAACTGTTTTCCTTAATCGAATTGTAAGGGACACAATCAGTTTAGTGAGTCATTTTATTTTGTTTCCAAAATGTTCAAAAGCCAAAGAATATAGTCTCTAGGTGCAGTGGAAATGCTGAAATAATAATTAAAACGTATGAACTGAAAATGTTAAAGCAACAAATCAGAATAACATTAACCAATGCTTAAAATAAAGAGCAAACAAAGGAAATCGAGTAAATTAATAAACTTACATGAAGCATGTCCTTCATCGCTACAACCATCGATATCCATATTGGACAGATCCAGTTTCTTGCATATAGGCTGAGAGTGAGAGTCCACCTTATAGAAATCGGCTGCTAACCTCTCAATAAAACTCATTCCTCTACCTAAACTACCTCTGCCATAATCGGTGTCTAATATATCATCATCACTGTCAGGAACAACATTGGTATCTACTATATCATCGTCACTGTCAGGCACAACTTCGGTATCATATCCATACAGCAAGTCAGTCTCAGCATTTTCAACAGAATCAGGGTAGTGAACAACTTCAGTGTCATTTGCAAGTTTTGTATCGATTGCCACTACATTATCAGCTGTGCTACCTGATGTCAAATCGATAAACATTATATCATATTTCTGGTACAACAGACCTCTATCATTCCTTTAAAATCTATATTTTACACGTAATGATAATAAATGAAATCCTCAAACATCACGAAGTGATCATCTATTTTAGTCATGCTAGGTTATCTTTTAATTTACGGTTTATGATAAAGTGTCCTAGTTTCATACCCATGTTGGAGCGTCAAGTGTTTTCACGAGTACTTGAAGTAATATGTTAAGTCGGAGTAACTAGTTGATGATAACAAAAGCAAGACACACAACAAGAGTGCCCATTATTACCAAATTCAACCCCTACGGTCTACTCACCCTCACAGAAACTAATCAAGAAGAATGTAAGCATTGCACATGCTGTAAAGGAGCTCATCAAAAGATGTTAGCTCAAACATTTAGCATTCTGAATAATTTACAGAAGTCGCTTATACTAAGAAGAAAAACATTTCAGTAATTCTCCCTTGTCCGTCGCTAGCTTCTAATAGGTCAAGTTCTCCCACTTAGGTAGATAAGACAAAGCATAGGAATCCCGAATGGTTTGTCTTTTCCTACCCAAGTGGGTCAGATATACCCGTCACAAATGAAAATTTGTGAAAACCTTAATGACTATAAAGTTGGTTTCTTAGAAGATGTCTGGACATCTTTATCTGAAAATTAAAACGGGTCAAATAGCATGTCACATGGATAAATAAGACAAGTTTTACGCTAGTCCCTAAGCATTAAGCTTTTGTCTCATCTATCCTATTTGACACGTCTTAAGTTTTAAAACCGATATACCCGTCTTTTAAAAAAAATGTGATTTTTGATATAACAAACTACTGGAAGTGAGTGAGACCAAATTGGGAAGTAAGAATCATAACCCAATTCTCCTTTTGTGAGATTAAAGTAAACAAAAGTAAAGCAAGAAATAGAGCAATTAATTAGCAAAGAAATAGAGACAGCAATTGATTAAATTGAAGAAATGCAAAAAGTAGAAAATAAAAAAGGGAAATACCAACAAGGCGAAGATGGGAAGGATGAGCCATAAATTGATGATTGATAATCAGTGTAAAAGGTAGGAAGGAATATTCAAGGTACAAAATGCAGGAAAAATGGGGGAAATCAAAGAACAAATTAGTACAAGTATTAGTGTATTACTACTAGGGCTGGCAATCGGGTCAGTCGGGTCGGGTTCGGGTCGGGTCATGTCGGGTTCGGGTCGTATCGGGTTCGGGTCGTGTCGGGTCAGACAACCCTTTCGGGTCGGGTCGGGTCGGGTTCGGGTCGTTATCGGGTCGGGTCATTTTCGGGTCAAATGATACATCGGGTCGGGTCGGGTTTGGG
>JAIUZE010001854.1:0-14280 GCA_022085475.1 Heliosperma pusillum | reverse complement strand
TAACCTCAAAAGTATTTCGCACCTCAAGATATCATTTAAAGCTTCTCATTTACACCACTTAGGCATATCATAAGTATGGTCTTCAAAACAATACTAAACTTCTGAGTCCAAAAAACTAAATTACTAATGGGTTAAGAAGTCATAGTAAACTCATTCAACCTTACACCATCAAAAACCATGAACTGTCCACACAATAGTCATGACAAGCATCAAGCATTAAAATCATCAAACTTATCTTACTACCTTCCTTAGAGTTACAAACAATCATCATTATAGGGTGAATTTAGATCTACACCATTTTCCTCAAATCACAAATTCATTCTAGCAAACACTAATATTCCACAAAATTCAAAGTTCTTCCGACCAAGTATAATATACCACAAACAAATGGGTATGTCATCCACAAAAATGTTACAAGAGGAAGGTAAGGATACCAATGGTAAGATGGAGGAACTATCAAGAGTTATTTCCAAGAGGCAAACAAGATGGAAGAGAAAGAAGCACCTAGATAGAAGGAAGAGAGCATAATACAATAAGGACGAGAGAATTCATAGATGAGGAAGAAATACACTTCAATTAGGCTTGTCAATCTTCAAATCTTAGGTAGAGAATATTCCTTCTAGGTAACACAATGATCCACCTTAAGAGGGTAGATATAAATAAAGATAACATCACTCAAAACAATCAACAAACAAGTTAGAACCTAACAAACATCAAGTACACCAAAGACTACCACCTTAGGTCCTTAAGTCTACCCATCTCTCATTTATTATTTCAAGGTCAAGTAATTTAAGTTTAGGGTTCACGTGTGTGCGTCGGGAGCGTTAAAGCTCTGATACCAACTGTGACAACCCTCGCGAATGAGGAAATAAAACATACAAGCATGTGATTTAATTAGCGAAACTACGGTGTTTTAAAAACTTTTTACATGCCAATAGAAAATACGAGGAGTGTCAAATATTACAGACCAAATAAAAATACCACAAGAGACGTAGTCTCTCAAAGTGTTAACAAAAGACAAAGTTATTAGCATCTAGCTAAAAAACGTCTAGAGGTGTTTCATCCAGGGACAACGCCCGCTAGCTCACACCCGAACCAAAAATATCAAGCAAAATGCCATCCAATCAAGCAACCTGTTCATCCATGAAAAACATGAACGCCACAGTCAGTGGGGAGTAACTCCGGGTTCTCCCAGCCATATCACATCAAACGTACATAGAAGAAAATACCAAAGTAGAAGCATGCATATATAGATATACATGTGAGGATACGATAAGGATAGATAGGCCCAATCAATACATAATGTATAAAGAAGCATATAGAATTACAAATCCGAATCACATTGTGATACAAAGACCGGGGAGTGGGAAAACTCTTAGGCAACCGAATACGCTCACTAGGGCTTACATCTCACCGTTAGCGGTATAAGTTTGATAAGATTGAGACTCGACAAACAAACCATGCCAAGTCATGCAATGACCATGAATAAATCAATCATGTAATCACGCATCCACACATAACAATACAATGACGACCTCTCTCACGGTAAATGAAACGCACTAGCACCGTGTACATGGCAAGTATGATTAAAAGGCATCCACGGGATAAAGCATTTCCCTGAACGCATACACGATGCTACATTTCGTATATGTAGACTAATTGCCTCCTGGTAGGACGACGATAATAATACGGTTCCTAGTCTAAACCTGGCCAGACTCTCGGAATAACCATTTTCCGATTCGACAAGCGATGACATTTCGCATCCAAGACTCGGTCAATCAAAGACGCCGAGTACCCCAAATCGGTAGACTTAAAATTCACGAAAAGAGGCGGAAAGAGCTCGAGTACATAAACACGCGGTTATGATACAGGCAAAGGACACCACCTCGCAAGTACAAACATTTGACGGCCGGGTCGATCACAGCATTAGCGTTCGCCTCCCACCAACGTCGTCGTATGCACACTAACACATGCAATTAAGCAGTAGGATACCTCCTCGTTCCGACATTCCAGCCTTACGAACGTGGAGGTAGCCAAGGGAATGAGAGTACAAAGCACATACCAAAATAGTGCTCAAACCATAACACTTGTAAAAACCGACTCAAAGTGGGACATACCAAAAACCGTCATAAAACATGAGAATAGGGAATTATATAAGTTTAAATATGATAAACATGAGTCAATACATGATACCTAAGCATTAGAACAAGTTTATGAAGCATAATGAATAAAAACATAGATCACCTCTCCAAAACAACGTTGTTTGGAAACCAACGAAAACAAGGTTCCACTTCAAACGGTCATAACTAGAGTTCTAGACATGAAAATGCAAAAATTCTAAATGGAGGTGATAGCTTATCCTCTTACGGTTCCAACGAGATGTCACAAGCCCAAAACAAGCAAGTAACGAAGGAGCTATGATCATTTTACGAAAAGGGGTCAGTGTAGGAAAATTATTGTCGGCAGCGAGTGACGTTGCCTGCGTCACCACGACGCAGCCTGCGTCCCACGACGCAGCCTGCGTCCTAGACGGGATTCAGGAACAATCAAATATCAACAAGTTACCAAGACAAAAATCCTCATTTATCATCACAAACCATCAATTCTCATATCAATTAACAACTAACAACAAACAACAACAACACAAGTCCTAAGCATACTAACCATAATCTAAATACGATTACTAGCCTAGAAAACACATAAAACACGTAAATGATATCGAGTAACCCTTCACCGTTACCCTTTTCGCGTCTGTCATCGATTTCTAAACCTTATTAGTCTCCACCTAAATACAAATAGATAATAAAAGATGAATATCATTCACCTTGAGAAAGAGGATAATTAAAAAGCGAGAAAGACGGTAATTTTATTACCAATACGGATAGAGGGAGACTAAGATAAGAGGGGAAGAATAGACGAACTTAGTGATTTGAGCGAGTAACGAAGGAAGTAAAAAAAAAAAAAAGTAGAGAGAAGGTAGCGACGAATCTAAGACGGATCAAAAATGGAGGCAAGGTTTTATGGGGTTTTCTTAGAGAAGAAGGAAGAGTTGAGTTGTGTTGTGTTTGTGTGAGGGAGTTACGGTTTATGAGGGAGTATATGAGGGAAAAAAGTTAACGAAAGTCAAAGACGGCTTAAGACGGGTTTTACTTGAAAACTCGCGGAAATTCCAAATACAAACTCGGAAATTCTAAATTCGACTCGGAAAATAAAATTCTAAATTAAAACTTAATTTCGCTGAAAAGTATCCGTAAAATATTTTCACTATAAAAATAGGGTAGATTTGCGGGTGTTACATTAATGGGAAATGGAGGGGCTTGGACAAGGGATACTCCATTGCTGATGGGTATACTTGGCTTACTTAGAATTCGTCTCCTCAGGTTGACTGGTGTTGTATTGCTTGGAACAGGTATAATTTCCCAAAGTAGAGTTTCCATATGTGGTTGTTGAAACAATGCAGGTTGCTTACGTTGGATAGGCTTATCAAAATGGGGATGGATGTGCCTAGTATGTGCTATATTTGTGGTATTGCTCAGGAAGATCACATTCACATCTTTCAGAATTGTCATTATGCTAAGGAATGCTTCAAGTTGGCAGGCGACTGGCTGAGGATTCCTTTAGACATTCTGATGAATTCAGGAAGGTTCAAGAATATGCGGGGTACTAAGTTGTGTAGACTGATTGCAATGGCAGCTTATACAGGTTTATGTTATAATATTTGGCGAATCAGGAATATATGCAGATTAGAAGGACATGTGCTCTGTCCAAGAGTACTTGTTAGTCAAGTGAAGGAGGACTGCAGAAGAAGGATACTGGCTGGGTTTAAAGGAGCTATGACTTATGCAGATCGAAGCTGGTGCAGGAGCACTGGGTTGAGCACTTGATGATGGCAGGATGTTATGATATATATTCTGCTATTGGAGCTTGTAAGAGTTGCAATGGAGGAGGCTAGAGTCTATTGAGTGGTTAGGTGCTGATCAAGTGAAGGTGACATTAGCTATGTATGATGAATCAATAGATGAACTGGTTGTCTGTAATTGTAATTGTTAGCTAATTTGCTTTGTTCTATTGTCACAAACTTGAAAATGGTCGGTTGTAATTGGTGATACCCTTTTTGTTGAATTAGTTTATAATATTCTTACATTTCACCAAAAAAAAATGATGATTGTTCTCATCTAATCCAACACTCCACCTTATGTTATGACACCATTATCATTACAATTACTACCAACACTCAAGTCATTCGTATGTGAATAAAATAAGCAAAATAAGAGCTTTATAAGGCATGTAGTGACCGGCCATAAGGCCTATATATTGAACAAGAGTTGTTCAATTTTGCACTACTTCAATTCATTATGCTTATTCTTACTTCTCTTTCTAAACTCAACATCTCTCAAAACTCACACGCAAACTAATATTATCTACATATTACTAGAGTATTAATATACTAATATTAGTAGTATTATTGTCTTCACTTATTATCTAGTTAATAATAAGTTTAGATTATTTGGGTGAATTCTTGGGTGCAACAAGAAGGAGACCTTCTACTTTGGAGGTTGTTTCATGGAGGATCATCCACTAATTCCATGCTCAAGAACAATAAGAAGGAGTTCTTATTGTGCTCATAATGAACCGAAAATTTCCAATGTAAGGATGTTTTCGTCTTATCTTTTCTTTTATGCTTTTATATTTGCATGCATGATAAGTAGATCCTAAATCATAAAGTTAATGTAATTTAATGAACTAATTATAGGAGTCTAATTATAGGTCTAGGACTTTCATGTGGTATCAAAGCTCAATTGTTACATGCATGTTGATTTTAAGCATTAAAGTCGAGTTATACGATAACTTGGGTAAAATTGAAAATTTGTGTTAAAAATTGGTTTTCACAAAATTTTTGATTTTCATGCATACCTACTGACCTCAAAATGGTTGTTGTCAAATTTGGTGATTTTAGGGATTGATTTTCTATTTATTTTGATTTATGGCCTTTAAATCATGTTAATATGCATTTTTTATGTTAAAAGTTAACTAAAAATAGTTGAATGTTGATTCTGGTCATGAACTTTTTATATGATCTCACATGCATGTTTTACATACTGTATATAAAATTTCGTGACTTTTAATTAAGTTTTGCATGATTATTGATTTTTATGAGATAAAAGTCAATAAAGTGAGATTATTATGTTCATAAAAATGAAACGTCCTTTTATGGTCTTGAAACTTTTTGGTACATTTTATAATGGGATTTATATCATCTTGGTGAAATTTTATAATTTGTTTCACTGTTTTACTATATTTATGGTTTTTATTAAATAAAACCGTTGAATACTAAGTTATTTGTTCATAAAATTTATTCAAAATTTTTGGGCAGATGTTTCTACTTTTTAAAGTTCCTGGAAATGTTCCAGAATGTAAAAAATTTTTGGTTTCAAATTTTTATGAGTTTTATATTTTATTTTGGGTTTATTTAATAAATGTTATGATTAAACCTCTATATTTAGCAAATACGATCAATTCAAACTAATTAAATTTAAAAAAAAATATTGGGGACTAAGTTTGAGTTCAAAATCAGCTTAGATAATTATTTTGAGCTTAAATACGATTTAAGTTTTGATTATTGATTTTTAATGGTTAAAAATCGATAAAATCCATAAAACCGAGCTAGAATGAGCATGATAAGTATTAAGGGCGATTTTGGTATGATATTTAAAACATTTTAATGTTGTTATTGTTGAATGAATGACTGTCATTTGTTTAATTTTTAATGCAAATTGTACCTAGTATGGCCTAGATTATTTTAATCGATATTACTCGTAATGTAAGGGAATACCGATTCAGTTGTAATTTTGTTTGCGATCACGTATCGCCGTTTGTAATAATTTAATTTCATTTTTAGATCAAATGTATAATAGGAATTTTATTTGTATCTTTTGTAATTAATTATTATGAAGACGAAGATTCCCGAAGTCGGTGTTCCAAAAGACGGTGCCTTTTTTTGGAGCGTGTTCCATGAAGAGGCAAGGGGCCAAGGAGTTGGTTTTCGATTTTGTAATCTACTAGTTAATTAGATTAGCTAGGTGGCCATACAAGGATTTATTATTTGCTTGCTTTATGTTTTCCGCTCATGCCAAAATCGCCAACATGCATTTTTATTTTATTTCTCGATTGTCAATTCAAAGTTATTCAAAATTCACCGATTTAGTTCACTTATAGGGAATTAATGACTAAATTGACAAGATCTCTCACATATATTAAAAAATTGAGATTAGCCATACCAATTAGTAACACCTATGAATCCCGTGTTCATTAGGGCTACCACGCTTGTGGGTCCCTTTTTACCTCGGGTAAGTAGAGTGATACGATCACAAGCTAAAATTGGATTGGACTCAACGAGATAAGCGTTATCTTGGGACTAGGAGATGGATTTAGATGAAATCCGTCAACCAAGAGTTCTAAGGGTAGAATTAGTCAAGTATTGACTTACCATTTTTAGATAAAGGTAGCATACGATGACTATTTTTGTCTAAAGATGGGTCTTGGCATTATTTATATAATTTAGTGAGGGGTCATTATATAAATGCTTGACTTGTTATAATTGTTTTACAAGTGTATATACGCAATGAATGTTTATTTTCCGTTGATTTTATTCGCGCAATGACAAATATCTTATCCTTCTACAAACTTGTTAATCCGTTCAATCGTGGAAATAAGTTTCCATTAATTCATACGGTATCATTTTTTGATTGCAATTTAAATCTCCGTTTAAATCACCATAGCTAAAACAAAATGAATTTTATCTTTTGATCCTCATATTCACCATTGCAAATGTCTCTTATGAAGAGTATATGAATAAGTCACACTTAGTCAAAAACATTTTGATTTTTAGTTACGTCTTCTTATGACAATGGTACATCAATATTTTTGCTCCAAAGAAAATATTTGTATTTTTGGTATGTCGTCATAATGCTCCTTATCGAGGCTTACCTCAAAAGAGGCCAAATCAGTTGGGACGACTAGGTTACTCGACTATTTGAAATCGTGAATAACCAAGTACCGTAGTCACTTCATGAAAGGTTTATCCTTTTTGAAGGTAAAACCATGAATGCAATGAATAATAGTCTTCATAATAATTAATCTACTTGTCTAAGTAAAGATTCATGAAAGTGAGTGAGAGCTCTAAGAGGGATGTTTATATTCTTAATTGTTAAGAATAAGACGAGGTTCAAGAGTAGGTTGGCACGATGTTGGCACAAAGTGAGGGAAAAAGGCAAGGCTATTTTGAATAGTAAAGTCAAAACCCAAGCTAGGTGACGAACCCAAATTTTGATGATTCTATTTTACAGTGTAAGACACTAGAAAAGAATCTGCCCCAAGTTTTCTAAAGAGTTAGAAATAGGGTGTACTATTTTCACCCATAATATCTATATGATCGATATTTATTTTGCTAAAATGCAAGTTTTGGGTATTAGATACCCATTATGGTTTTCATCGATGTATTCAATGCATATAATAATGATTCGTGCGACGACTACCCATGATTAAATGTCGACCTACAAAGGAAATAGAACTATTGTAGTTTTTATTTCTATAGAGACATTTAAAAGTTATAATGTGCTGAATCTAGTTTTGGATTTAGAGGTATACTTTAATAAAAGTTATTATGTACACGACCTTTAAATAAGAATATAGTATCAACCTTAGTATACGACACAAGTGTTTCACTTTTGTGAATAGAACAAGCGTTGTATCTTTTTATGCCTGTACTTGGTCAATGGTTATGACATACCAATCAAAGGTAATTATATTCTTGACCTAAAACTAGAAATTGCTTGTCATATAGATTGTAAAAGGCTCAAAATTGGTGACCCAGATCTAATCTTAATTCTAGATTGTGTAGCACATTAAGAGGCTAGTATTGACTACTATCCTAAACTATTTGATTTTGAACCTTATGGTGTGTGCGAATCTTGTATTCAAGGCAAGATGATTCGTGCCCTTTTTATTGAAAAGGAAATCGAAGTAGTGAGTTATTGTCCCTATTACATAATGATATGTGAGGTCCAATAATAATCACAGCCAGAGATGGTTATGACTATTTCACTTTATTAACCGACGATTTAAGTAGATATTATATTTGATTCTACTTAATGAGGTGCTATGAGAAATCTTTGAAAAGTTCAAAGAGCTTCAATGTGGAGTAGTTAACCACCAAGAGTATTAGATCAAGGACTTACGACCAAATCGTAAAAGAAATATCTAAGTATTGACTTTGATTTTCACCAAAAGTATTGTGAAATGGTTTCACAAGTTAACTTCTCTAAACACACATTATTAGATAAGGTGTTGTTGCATAGAGAAACAGAACCATATACGATATGATTTTGTATTTGTCTAGTCAAACAGAGTCACTTGACTAACCTTGGGCTTTTATTATTTTGTCTGTTATTTCTTTTCCCACTATATTAAAGCACATTTAAAACAGACTGATTTCATTCCATATACGATATGGATTGGTAGCGTACCTAATTTGTAAGTTATCCGTACAAAACAAGTGCTCAATAATCCTACATTGACCACGAGAACAAAGCGTTTGTGGCTCGTGATGTTGTCTTTCAATAAAAAATACGATTATTTCTTGATAAGACAGAGTGGGAGAAAATGTTTCCAGAGCCACAAGCTAAGCATATGGTCCGGAAAATTTTTCCTCATTGCTTGTTTAGTAAATGTTTCTTCGGAACCTAAGAGGTCAGGTGGAATTTTAATCTACTTTACTGAGATGAATTCTAATCTGTGACTTATAAAAGACTAATTTTGGTCCCAACTTCTTGCTATGGCTTAGAGTCATGCGATTCATAATGGACTCCATGCATGATGGTCAGGTATGTGACCTGGTAAATTTTACTTGAAGAAGTACGACCTCTTCAATGTAAATAGATTTTTAAGATCGAAATTTGCATGGGTGAACATTAAAATGTTTTCAAAGATAAATTGGTAGGCAAAGTGTTTTGCACCAACCTTAATTCTCGATCCATTCGAATATACTTAGCGATTACAACATTTCATAATAGTATGATGACAATTGGATCTAAGGAACCACCTTCTTGAATACGATTCTAGAAGAGGTAGAATATTTTATATCCACCTGTGGGTTCGTAGATCCTAATTATCCTAAGTTAATTTTGCAAGCCTAAGAGGATATCTTAAGTAAGCACTAAAAAGTTGGAATTAGTGTGTCAATCATGTTGTAAAATATTTCTTGACATCTCGAGGAATTATGTTGAATACATGAAGTTTAGTGGGAGTAATATGGTTTTCATCAGTCTTATATGTGGAGACATATTGATCATTTTAGATGATGGAAGATTTTGGAGAAGTATAATACATCTTTTAGACATCTGGAATTATGAAGATAAATCTAAAAGGATATTAGCGTTGAGTCAAAATTCTTATATTGATAAGATCATTGACTAGTTCAAGGAAGTTGAACACATGATAATTGATTCCTTTTGCTTCCGCTGCGGGATCAATTACATACGCTCTGATGTATATTCAATCCGACATTTCGCATGCTTTGAGCATGACGAATCATTTGCAATCAAATACAAGTGAGAGTCACTTGATAGCCATAAAGACCATCCTTAGTACTTGCGAAGGACTAAAGATATGTTTCATGTGTTTGGAGTTTACAGTGAGTTTTGTGTAAGGGGTTACACAGATTTTAGTTTCCAAACTAATCAAAGTGAGTTGAAATCACGAATTGGCTGTGTTTTATAGTTGATTTATCTGTTGGAAGAGTTCCAAGTAGAAAAGACTATTGGAAAGGTTCCAAGTAGGAGTGACATTTTCAAATATAAATGTCATGTATCCGCTGGAAGTGTTCCAGGCAGTTTAATTATTGCGGATTTCACAACAGAAATGGTGTACATTGCATCATATGATGATGCATATGAAAGTAGCTTGGATTTGACATTATTGGAGGGACTAGAAATAGTTCCTATAGTTGTATATCCTATCCCATGATATTGGTAAAACAGTGGGAGCTACATTTAGGCCAAGAGTCCTAAGTCTAGATTCAAACCTTGACACGTACTCAGAATGTTTTATGTAATATGAGATTACGTAGACAAAGATAAATAGCAATCAGAAAGATGGGAAAGATGCAAGTATTCCTAATCCATTAGCTATGCTTTTGCAGGCTGAACATGATAGTCATGTCATTTCAATGGGGATTGAAATATGTACCTGAATTGCTAGAGATTATGAGATATGAAATTATTGATAACGTATCAATTTTTCCAAATATTTGATAATCGCATTCATTGTTAGGGTTTCATTAAAAACTTCTTTATTTAGTTTGACTAAATTTTAATACTTTGTTTATCGAAATTGGTTGAAAGAAAGGTTGAACCCAATTCAAGTGAACATGATGAACTTAGTGTTTTGTCCCTAGTCACTCATTTGAGGTGACGTCTCAAAGTGACTAGATTGTAAGTCGATCGATGGTTGGTTCAGCACCATGGGGTCATGGAGATGACTGGTCGTTTACATATACAGACTGTTGAGACACTCTGTCGGGCAGTGACCATAATAGAATCCCTTATCAAAATTATTGAAGCCTGGTCATGGCGGGGATTTCTATTTTATTCCTATGAGTCGATTCTTTAGACTGGCGACCATTTACCTGAGTCGGTATAGTTTCCGATTGACTTTAGTTTTTGTCCTAGGTCGTGCCGTGAAAGGAGGTCGATGGACATCTTCTGGGTCATGGTGATCTGCATCATACAGTGTAAGATGGGTCAACATGAATTGTCTGAAAGTCCATAGACCTTAATTAGACTCCTCTAATTAGTTACTAAATTACTTGTTAATTTAGTATTTAATGATCTATGTAACATGCATGCAAATATAAAGACATTTATATAAGACAAGAAATTTCCTCACATTGATATGGAAAATATATATATGGGCACAACAAGAACTCCTTTTTGTTGTTCTTGAGCTATAATTATGGATGAACACAATTAATCTCCAAACTAAAAGATCTCCTCTAAGATGCACCAAGATGAACCCAAATAATCTACTCTTATTATTAACTAGACAATAAGATAGATATTATACTACTAATATTAGACTATATTACTACACTAGTAATACTTAGTAAATATTAGTATTTGAGAGTTTTTAGAGAGAAGATGAGTTTTTGAGAGAAGTATGAAATAAGCAAGAATGAACTAGTGAATAAATTGAACAACAATTGCTCAATTTATAGCCAAGAGGGCCGGCTATCATCATCACAAAAGAGTGATTTTTCTTCTTATTTTATTGCCATGCAAAGTGGTAATGTGTTGTAGTGAATAAAATGATTTTAGGTTTACTATTCATGTCATAAGCACATGTTGCTTGTGAGTATGAATAAGAACAACCATCATCACCATCCACTTCAAAATGACCCGCCATGTGAGCCTTGTTTTGATCCATTTTGATTTTTTGATATTTGTCCCACAAATACTTATTAATCATATGCTTAATTATCTTGTATAATTAAGTGTTAATTTGATCATATAACAATTATATGACACAATTAAATGAATAATATGTACTTAACATTTTAAGTAATATTTTACCATTATATCAATATATAATGGGTCCCACATTGCTTAGTTAATTTATTTTACAACTCCTTGGAAATATAATTAACTAATTACCTCTATCTCAAAACCTCAACTAATTTAGTAATTTAATGATTAATTACTAAGTTAAATCTTATTTAATCGTATTAAAATAAGATGTAAATTTATTAGTCAATTATCGCATAATTGAAAAATAAACTTAATCGAATTTGAGTTCTTAACTCAATTTCTAACAATTAACTCTCGTACATATCGAATATATGTAATGTACTTATTAACTGTATCGTATACAAATAATTAGTTACTATTTGGATTTCATCCTTTAGGTGTGACCGAAAGGGATCAGTTGATCACCGCCGTCAAACGACAATAACGTCAAACTCTAGTCAGCCAACCGTTATTGATTTACGTTAATCAACTGACGAATCATATATATAGTCAATAAATATCCCAATTATATTCCATAATAAGATTTATTATGTGGCGCACTTTTGTGGAGGACACCTACTCCAACAATCTCCCACTTGTCTGCCACAAGTGTGCGTCACCGATTCTCTTGTCTCTTTATCACATCTCCCACTCAACGCAAGGTGTCTTCCAGGTCGCACTTGCGATTGACAATATCTAGAGTGGTTTTCTCGATAGGGAGAGTAACTGTCTGACCGGAAAATCTACCATAGATCTCTTTTCGAGCGTGGCCACGCATTTACAGTAACTTCTCCTCGAGTGGCCTAAAGATGTTTGTACCCAACGTGGGTGGACAATTCTTGTTGATCCATTTACTCTGTATGATGCAGATCACCATGATCCAGAAGAAGTCCATCTGCCTCCTTTTACGGCACGACCTAGAACATCAACCAAAACCAATCGGAAACTGCACTGACTCAGATAGATTGTCGCCAGTCAAAAGAATCGACTTATAGAAATAAGATAGAAGACCCTGCCACGACCAGGCATCAAATAATTGATTTAAGGGTCTCTACAATGTCACTGTCTGACAGAGTGTCATACAGTCTGTCTATGTAAACGACCAGTCATCTCCATGACCCCATGGTGCTGAACCAACCATCGATCGACTTACAATCTAGTAATTTCGAGACGTCATCTCATTGAGTGACTAGGGACAAAATACGAAGTTCGTCCTATTCACTTGAATATGGTCCAACAATCTATTCGGATAAACAAAGTATTGAATTTAGTCAAACTAAATCAAAGAGTTTAAAATAAAACTCGAACAATGAATGCAATTATCATATATGAAATAATTAATACAACATTCAATTATTACATATTACATAATCTAAAGGAATTCTGGCACACGTCTCAATCCCATTGTGACGACATGACCATCATGCTTAGCCTTTCATAAAGGCTTGGTTAAAGGATCAGCAATGTTGTTATCTGTCCCAACCTTAAAAATGTCAATTTTCTTTCTGTCCACGTAATTTCTAATTACATGATATTTCCTAAGTACATGTCTAGACTTATTACTAGACTTGGGCTCTTTTGCTTGAAAAATAGCCCCACTGTTATCAAAATAAATCGTGATAGGATCTTTGGCTGTAGGGACTACTGTTAGTCCTTCCAAAAATTGCCGAATCCATACAGCTTCCTTTGCAGCTTCAGACGCTGCAAGGTACTCTGCTTCTGTTGTAGAATCCGCTGTAACGCTTTGCTTGAAACTCTTCCAGCAAAAAGCTCCTCCATTCATCATATAAACGTAACCAGATTGGGATTTCATATCATCCCTATCTGTTTGGAAACTGGCATCTGTGTAACCCTTTACACGTAACTCAGATTCGCCTCCAAACACTAAGAACGAATCCTTGGTCCTTCTTAAGTACTTAAGGATGTTCTTTACGGCTATCCAGTGACTCTCACCTGGATTTGCTTGGTAACGACTTGTCATGCTCAAAGCATATGCAACATCGGGACGAGTGCACATCATAGCATACATGATTGATCCAACAGCTGATGCGTAAGGGATCAATTTCATGCGTTCAATCTCCTCGGGTTTTGTAGGGCACTCTGACTTACTCAAAGTGATCCCACTTCCCAAAGGAAGAAAGCCTCTCTTAGAGTCTTTCATGTTGAACCAATCAAGAATCTTATCAATATAAGTCTCTTGACTTAATGCTAGTATACTTTTAGATCTATCCCTATAGATCCGGATACCTAAGATGCGCTGGGCCTCTCCTAAGTCTTTCATTTGGAAATGTATTCCTAGCCACTCCTTTACAGAAGTGAGCATTGGAATATCATTCCCAATGAGTAGTATGTCATCTACATACAAGACTAAAAAAGTTACTTTACTCCCACTAAACTTCATGTATAAACACGGTTCCTCGACGCTTCGAGTGAAACCATTTTGTTTAATTACATGATCGAAACGATGATTCCAACTCCTGGATGCTTGCTTAAGACCATAGATGGATCTCTTAAGTTTGCATACCTTCTCAGGGTTTGATGGATCCACAAAACCTTCAGGTTGTGTCATGTACACTTCCTCTTCTAGAATCCCATTCAAGAAGGCGGTTTTGACATCCATTTGCCAAATCTCGTAATTATGAAATGCGGCAACCGCTAAGATAATCCTTATGGATCGAAGCAATGGCGCTGGGCGCCAAGGTTCGTCATAGTGCAAGAC
>JAIUZE010001852.1:0-20995 GCA_022085475.1 Heliosperma pusillum | reverse complement strand
AACTTTTGTTCATTTTATTCTTTTCTGTCTACCATAGAGCCTACCAACATCAAAGAAGCTCTTGCAGAATCCGACTGGATTGTAGCAATGCAAGAGGAGCTTCAACAGTTCGAACGTAATAAAGTATGGCACCTTGTGCCACGACCTCCTAATCGAACTGTGATTGGTACTCGATGGGTATTCAGAAATAAATTGGATGATTCAGGAGTTATAGTTCGTAACAAGGCTCGATTGGTCGTTCAAGGGTATAATCAACAAGACGGGATTGATTATGACGAGACATTCGCTCCAGTAGCAAGACTTGAAGCTATTCGCTTGCTCATCGCCTTCGCAGCTCATAAAGGAATGAAATTGTTCCAAATGGACGTCAAGACTGCATTCCTTAACGGTTATTTGGAAGAAGAGGTTTTTGTTGAACAACCTCCCGGATTTCTAAATAACAAGTTTCAAAACCATGTTTTTAAACTCGATAAAGCTTTATATGGTTTGAAACAAGCGCCTAGGGCTTGGTACGACAGACTATCAAAATTTTTATTGCGAAACAATTTTAAAAGAGGGTATGTCGATAAAACCCTATTTCTAAATTCCGAGGGTTCTGATTTACTTGTTGCTCAAATTTATGTAGACGATATTATTTTTGGTTCTACTAACAATAAATTGTGCAAGTATTTTTCAGATCTAATGACCTCAAAATTTAAAATGAGCATGATGGGAGAATTAAAATTCTTCCTAGGATTGCAAATTCAACAAACCAAAGAAGGAATAAAGATTCAACAACAAAAATATGTCAAGGAGCTAATCATAAAATTTGGTATGGAGAACGCTCATCCAATGGACACACCTATGGTAACTGATCAAAAGTTGACCTTGGACGAAAATGGTAAGTCCGTAGATGAGACTACATATCGAGGTATGATTAGTTCTTTATTATATTTAACTGCAAGTAGACCTGACATTATGTTCAGCGTGTGTGTCTGTGCTAGATTTCAATCATGTCCTAAAGAGTCACATATGATTGCAGTTAAATGTATCTTGAGATATTTAATTGGTACATCTAATTTATATCTGTGGTATCCACTTGAGTGTAATTTCGATCTAGTAGGATATTCAGATGCAGATTATGCAGGATGTTCTTTAGATAGAAAAAGTACCTCTGGATTTGCTACGTTTGTTGGACCATGCATAATTACTTGGGGCTCAAAGAAGCAAAATTTGGTTGCGTTATCTACTGCAGAAGCCGAATATATCGCTGCAGGACTGGTATGTTCTCAACTACTTTGGTTAAAGCAACAACTATGTGATTATGGTGTTAATGTTGGTTGTATGCCTGTTTTCTGTGATAATACGAGTGATATTATTATTTCTAAGAACCCAGCTCAGCATTCTCGTACTAAGCATATAGACATTAGACATCATTTTTTACGTGACCATGTAGAAAAGGGCAACATTAAACTCGAATTTTGTAGTACTGAAAATCAATGGGCTGACACTTTAACAATGGCGTTAGCGAGAAGACGTTTTGAGATTTTGCGGTTGGAAATTGGTTTAATCAGTAGCAATTAAATTCGTCATATTTATTTTGTGAACCTGCGTGACTGGCTAGAATAAGACGAGATTGTATGACTGTGTCCGCATATTTCATTGTTAGTATATTTGTGTTTAATATAATATATTTTACGTGAGTATATTGCATATTAAGTATTTTATGGAAATTGAATTATGAACCACATATTTGCCAAAAACCTATCTTATTCACTTTCCAAATTGAACCAAAATTCTACCCAAGTATTTTATGGCAGCCGAAATTCTCAACCAAAAACATCTTACCATATCTCTTTATTTAACTAATTCTATCCTTACCATATCTCAAAAATAATTACCTAAGATTCCTTTTCCTACCCAAATTTAAAAAAAAAAAAAAAAAAAAAAAAAAAGGTAAATAGGTATCTATAGCCGGCACAACCATGTGTCAAGTACAAAAACACAATACCCAATATTACTTTTCATAATTACCTCCTATCATTATCAATACACATCACCATCAAAACTTTCACCAATTTTCTTTTCTTCTCTTCACCTTCACGGCTCAACAACAACAATAACAATAAAAATTTACCCATCAATTTCAAGCTTCAACAATGGCTTCCACAAGATCAAAAATTACCAAAAATCCAAACTCCAAAACTCCAAAACCTAGCATTCCCACTAATCCTTCTCCTAACCCAAAACAAAAAACACCAAATATGACCCAAACCGAGTCGGGTTCGATCCTTGAGGGTACTAAAAGATGAAGGTTAAATAAGAGAAAGGCTAGAGTTCAAGACAAAGCAACAACAGAAACCGTTCCCGAGGTGACCACACGGACCACGGTCCGAGATTTTTCGCCTCAAGAGACGGCTTCCGGGCTTGAGAAGCTTCGTTTAACAAAAGATGAACGAAAGTTAGTCAATCGGGTTGCTAAGTACGGTATACATGGAGGTCGTAACTATCCGAAAGCATGGTGTGAAAAATATGAGGCTTTGGGATTTTTTAACGACTTTCTAAATTTTCAAGAATGGGAAACCGTGTCACGTTTTTTGGGTCCAGTTTATCCGATTGAGGTAATTCATTTTTTCGCTTCTGTTTCTTTAACTTCTGGAGCGTTGAATGTCGTTGTTAATGGTCGTTCAGTTTCGGTCTCCATGGTTGACTTTTGTACTATGTTTTTGGTTCCTGATGATGGAATCCAAATTGACCCGAGTAAGTCATGGAACGAACTGTCGGACCCGGCTAAGTTGGAGGTGAAAGGGTATTTTGATGATGGCGCTACTTTGTCTAGTTGTGTTTTGGCGGGGAATGTGTCCCCAAAATTGAAGTTTATGTTGAATTTTCTGTGGAACACGGTTATTCCGTGTCGGGGAGGACGGGATAAAATTGCTTGTTATGAGATGATGGTTGTGAAAAATTGGTTGGAGGGAAACCGGGTTAATCTTCCTTTTATTTTATTTTCTCGTATTTCACAAACTGCTTTTTCGGTAACCGAGGAGAAAGTTTATTCGACCCTTGATTTACCTTACGGAATATGGGTGTCACGACTACTTGAGTCGAAAGGGGTTGTTTATTTGGATAGTTATGGTGTTACCATAAAGGATGATATGTGTGATACGTTTTTGAAGTTCATGAAATTGGAGGCTTGTGGTCCGGAATTAATGTTTATGACAAAGGGGGGTTCGGTCGGGTTGAAGCCGGTTGTGGCCGAATTTTCGGGGATCGAATCTAAGTTGGATGTTTTTATGGGTAGAGTGATGGAGCGCCTTAATGCGCAAGATAAGAAGATTGATGCGGTTGTTGACGAAGTTGTCAAAACCATGGCAATGGGGTCCACTAGCTCCACCCGTGACCATGGTGGGTCGGGTGTGAGTAGTGAGTTGAGGTCTTGGATGACGGGTGTTGATGGTTGCCTAGAAAAATTAGAGACAAATGTTGTCGATATTCGACAAGAGATGTTTAGGCAAAGGGATCGGATGCAATTCTTGGTGAGTCAAGGAGGTGCATTGGTGAAGAGCGGTTCGGAAATGCGTGAGGGGATGCACACTATATTTCATGCGACGGAGGCTCTTTCTTTGAAGGTTCAAAACTTTGATGTTTGCCTCACCGCACAAGCTACTTATGTATCGACGTGCCTCGATCGCCTTTCTACTCTCGAGTACCGCACCCGACCCGACTACATAAACCCTAACATCATCCGACAACCCAAAATGCCTTGATCTTCTTACCTTAGCTTGTTTGCTTCTTAAAACTACTTAACCATTCGGCCCATTTTGGCTTTTTATACTCTATTCATTCGGCCCATTTGGCACAAATAATATTTCTTGTGGTTTGTAGTTTTTAATTGACATTTAATATTTGATTTTGCTTGGTATATATCGTTTAATATTGCGTATTTTGCATATCTATTTCTTGCCTTGGAGTATGTTATTCTAGTCATTTTATATCCTTGTTCTTGTCTTTTCAATGATGCCAAGAGGGGGAAGAAATGATATGATTTGAGTCTTTGCTTAAGCTTGCTCCTTGACAAGACTCGTTATCTCTTAAAGTCTTTCAAGTTATAACTTTGGCTAAGTTGTTATGTTCTTGCGATCAAAGTTTCTATAACTTTGGAGTGTTTTGTTGAGGGGGAACCATACTTAGTCACAATGTTAAGAGGAAATCATAAGAGACTTGCCATCATCAAAAACGAGGAATTTGTTGGACCTATTTTATAGTTTTGATAATGACATGTGTTTACTTGATAATGTGCTTTACTTGATATATCATATGCATGTAATTGTGTGCTTTAGTCTTATTATAGCTAGCAACAATTATGAGAAGAAAGATCAAAGTTATGAGAACTTCAGGCATAACTTTGATAAAGTTTGTGAGACAAAGTTATAACAACTTCAGGAATAACTTTGGAAGTTTACATGGAAGTTATAGCTACTCAGTCATAACTTTAAAAAAAATCGCTTCAAGCAAAATCTACCTTAAACAACACAAGACTCGAGATGGAGGGTCTTTGTGATCACGATGAAGAGATGATCCGTATACTGAAGATCTTTGTGAAGATTAGATAGTATAGGTCGTCATTCGATAACTATTCCATTCAAGTGATTTTATGTTCAAAGTTATAGCTTTAGCCTATAACTTTGGATGATAAATGTTGATGCATGATTTTGGAAATAAAATGATTTAAATGTTTTCAAAAGTGAAAGAGTATTTTTATATTTATCAAAAGTTTTATTAGAGAATATATTTATGAGATTCTATTGGTTAGTAATACAAATTATGGGTTGTCATGCTACCTAGGGTTTCTAATATATTCTATCTCAATTTGTTGTTAACCTAATTAGCCCACCTAGTGTTTGAGCCACCTAGGGTTTCGTGAAACCTAGTGTTTGTGCCACCTAGGGATGCGTGCCTCCTAGGGTTTCGTGAGCTAGGGATTTCGGCCTCCATAGGTTGTTTCCCTTGTTTACCTAATCTAGGATTCTACTATATCTTTACAACAATATTTTGAGATATTAAAGATAAATATATTTCTATAAGATAAACCAAATAATATTTTGAGATAAAGATATTTCTAAAAGATAAGCAAATATTATTTTATGATATTAAAGATAAATATCTTTCTTAAATATTAAGCTAGGGTTTTAGATCTACTATGATTCTATTACTATAAATACTCCTTCACATCTTATTTTGAAGATACACGAAATCACACGAACAACACGTTACATACTTACTTGTGATTATTTTCCAAAATCGTTTTAAAGCAAACCTTTGAGCAAAATATTTATTATTTTTAGAGTTTGTTATTTCAAAAGAGTTGTGCATCAATTATTATCAATCGCTTGAGTGAAATACGTTATTGGATAATAGTACATCATTATAAGCTTACAATTCTTTAACGGGAATCTGTGTGAGTTATATTGTACTTTCTTATTAACGTAAGATAGTATAGAGTATTTAGCGATACTCACCTTGAGTTATAATCATAGTGTTGATTATACGAGTGGGTTGATAATTTTTGTAATCTGTAGAAAGGCACTAAGAATTATTAATCGAGAATAGTGGACGTAGGTTTCATTGTGTGAAACTGAACCACTTCAAAACTCCGTGTGCCTCTCTCTACTCTCTTTACTTTTCGTTATTTCGTTACTTGTGCTTACTTTGATTAATTAATTAGTTGATTAATATATAAGATCAAATAATTATTTACATATCATATAAATCGAAAAAGTGGGGCTAGTTTTTAATACTCAATTCACCCCCCCCCCCTCTTTCGTATTCGAACAATAGACTCTACACATGTGTTGGGAATGTGATCCGCAAAGTGACAAGGAGAATTGTGCGATCAATGTAGTGGTGGTAATGGTACTGTCACTGGGAGATTTGTACCTCTGTATTACGGCTATGATGACTTGGAGATTTGTGCCTCTATGAAGTGAGCACGTTGCCTGGGAGATTTGTGTCAAGCATAGTGGCTAGGAGAATTGTGTTAAGCACGATGGCTGGGAGATTTGTGCTTGAAACAGGTGGTGTCACGCGATGAAGTGAAATTGTGTGTAACTACTGTTATATTGATGTTGCTGGCGTTATAATTACTTTGTGGGATGCGTGTGATATTTTTCTACTCAACCTTTGGTTGGCTTGTTTGTGTATGTGTGTGTGTCATACACCCAAAATTTTTAAAATTGGTGGCCTTTTATGATCCATTTGTTATTTTTGTTCAAATGAAGAGCAACGAATAAGTTGATGACTTGATTTTGGATGATGCTTGTACAGGATCCGTACGTGAAGAGAGGAGTCTTTAGTGGATAATGACTATTTAGTTTTGTTTAGTATTTGGTTAGAATTTTAATTTAAAGTCATCCACTGTAATAGTTAAATAATGGTTTGTAAGTTGTATGGCGATTTATTGACTATGTAATAAAGTATTTAAATTACTCCCACAAATTTGGTTTTTGTATATACTACCTCGGGAAAACGAGATGGTAACTCCATTATTATTCTGGAAAGGTCTAGTTAAGGCTTCTAGATAAATGAGGGCCTTACAATGTGTGATGATGTGATTGTAATATTGTGGCTTTCAGAGTTGGTTTTTATACGGAGCGGTTGCGGAAAACCGGCTCCATAAACTCTGTGGGTCGCTCCTCATGATTCCCGCCATGGAGGAGACAGTGCACAAGGCGATGACATGGGTCAGGGTGTGCCCTGATGCGGTAGGGCCCATAGTCAACGTACCCTGGCTAGGACAGTTATGTGTGATGATGATATTAGGATATTGATTATGCACTTATAAACTGGCCCTTGTATACTTTATATATTATAACCATTGTGACCCATTTGATATTTTCGGCGAATGGTGAGTAGGTGTCTAGTAGGCGATCTTTTGTGATTGGCTTGGCGTCATGCGTGGACTTGTTCATGGATAGAACGTGGCTACTTAGCTAGATTCAAATTTGACTTTCTCATTACGTTTTTAGTACTTTGACTTTACTTGGATTATGTTGTTTGAGATTGTAAGTGTTACCTTTGGATATCTTGTCATTTCATTTCTTTTATTAATGCATTAAACTTGTTTTGAGATGTGAGTTTGATGCATACTACCTTGGGAAACCGAGGTCGTGACTCCCTTACTTGAAAAGGTCATGATTAAAAGCTCCCGGGTAAGCGCGGTGTTATTGACAATGTCCAAGAAATCGCATTCATGCACATATACACTCTCATCAATCAATATTACAATCACGCAACCCATATCTATACATATACATACATGACAATGGGCATAGGAACTCAACTCACACGGCAAACGTGCTCGTCCTCTATTGTATGATATTGATGACGTGGGATTATGACTCCAGGATCGGTACGCGTAACTGTATCCTTTTGAGGCACGGTCGTACAAGGAGGGCCACATGGAGCCTCCGCTTTAGGACCCGACACTATATGGGACGTGCACGTTCAATGGTTCGGGCGTGGTCGAAAGACACATGATGTCTTGTGATTTGTAGGAAGCATCAGGATGCTTTTGATTTGTAGCAAGCACCATATATTTGTAACTGAGATTGATTCGTGTGATGTTATTTGATTCGATTGATATTCTTGTGCTTTTGTATGATCATGTGGGCTTTGTCACTCGTATTTTCTATGCATTTTATATTGATTTCTCTACTCAACCTCGTGTTGACTTAGTGTTTTTTCTTATGTTAAATTCCTTTTAAAAACAACCATATACAGTGATGCACTTGACATTTCTGGTCATGTAGTGAGTCACTAGATTTTCAGGTTTTTAATGGATCCTTAAGGGGCATAGGGACAAGATTGGCAGCCCATAGCTTATTTTGAATTTTTTGATAGCTTTTGAAAATATAATTATTTATGCTTTAGTTATCACTTGAGACTTGTAGTTTGAGACTTGTAGTTTGAGACTTTTGGTTTGTAATAATCATGACACTTTGGATTCTTTTAAATCTTGTGCCCAAATGGTGGTCCTTGATGTACAACCTCGGGTAACCGAGGGTGTACAATTTACCTGCGTCGGGTAAGTGGGGGTGTTACACATTGTAGCATGTAAGTCAGGCCATGTGATCATAGCGCGCAGGCTGTGAACGAGCACTTTTGCCGCGTTATTTGAGTTCCACATTGGTCGTGAGACAGGTTTTGCCAAGATTGGCTGTTGTTTTTGTTTTTGTGATCTGTTGATTAATATTGGCCTAGCTGTTATATATAAGGCTATTTTTGTGTATTGGTTATTTTGACCCAACCGTTTGGTTGACTATGTGCTTGTTGTGTGTGTCAAAACAAAGTATAACGACTTGCGGTAATCCTTTTGATATATCCGGTTAATTGGGGAACAGTGAGCCTGGAATTAAGGTAAGTGATTGTTGTCCATGGATGCTGGTTGGGAATGGACGTTGTCATCGGATCTTTCGTCTAGATGACTTCACTTACTAGTTTGAGACAGGTTTGTATTTAACCATCTCCGTTGTTATACTTTTGGATTAATATCTTGGAACTTCTAGCAAGTCTTTTCATTACGTTATGTAATAATTACTTAAACTGTAAGTGTCTCGAAAACTGAGATGGTAACAACCATAATTATTTGGAAATGTCTTGCTAAACTTATGAGTATATAGAGGTATTATTACATTATATCAATACCAGTTAGAATGTCGTCAATCATAGATTCTTCAGTTAATTGGAGTTTTAGGCTTTTGAATTAAGAGATGTGGAGGAAACGAGAGAATAGAGATTGGAGAGAGTTGAATGAATTTTGTTGTTTTATTGTAGAAGATGATGTAAAAGCGAGAATGGAGAAAGGATGTGGGAAAGTAAAATAAATTGATACAAAAATGATAAATATGAAGTTTTAAATGACCAAGGACTTTGTAAGAATTTTAATTATAGAATTGGTCTTATTATAAATGATCGCCTAATTAAACAGTATATGTTTATTTTATTTCATGTCTCATAACATTTCTTATAAAAACATATGATCCAATAGCACAAAATATATGCATTGAGTATATGAATAACTCTAAACAAAACCTTTGAACATAAACCAAGTATTACTCTCTTTAAGTTTATGTATTTAGGAACATCTCATTTATACTAATATATAAAGATAGGCAAAATATGAATGGACTAGTAAATTGTAGACATAGACGGTAATACTACATGTGTGGGGTGACACTGATAAGATCAATTGATAGTCCTAAATGATTAATGCTTAAAATGATTGAAAATACTACTTATATTAACAAAATGCACTTTCTTTTCAGGTTCTCCATGCAAAAGAACTCCACGACTAAGCGTGCTTGACTGAGATTAGTCATTGGATGGAAGACCTCCTGAGAATGTTTCCAGGATGTGTATGAATGTAGACCTGGCAAACGGGTCAATCAGGTCGGGTTCGGATCGGGCCAGTTCGGATCTCGTGTTGATTTCGGGTTAATTCGGGTCGGGTCGGGCCATTTCGGGTTTCGGGTATGTTGTCGGGTTCGTTGCGGGTCAACCGGGTCGGGTTATTTCGGGTCGGGCCATTTTTCGAGTCAAAGATTAAGAGACAAACGGCCATTTTAAGTTTTTTCGGTTCAATTAAAGTCTTGTTTGGTCGGGTCATTTTCGGGTTCAGTGTTTTGGATCGGGTTATTTTCGGGTCGGGTTTGTTACGGGTTAAGAAAGCTCGGGTCATGTTCGGGTCGGGTCAGGTCAAATTGGGTTTTGGGTCACATTCGGGTCTTGTATGTAGTTCGGGTCACGGGTCGGGTCATTCGGGTCGAGTCAATCGCGTCAATTTGCTTTTGCCAGGTCTATGTATGAGTGAGGGCAAAATGCGCTGGAAAGAACCTGTGTTGAGATGTGGGCCATGTACACAGACTGATAAGCTACAGACTGAGTGACCGCTCCCAGTCCAGGGTTTAGGCCGAGGTGTTACATAGACCACAAATGAAGAAAAATGATCAAAAAGTTAAGGAGGGTAAAATGTAAGAATGACCTTAAAGTAGAACCCGTAAATCTTATAGCTCAAAACTAGTTGTTATCAGTATATGTTAGGGGTGTTAAACAAACTGTTCGGTTCACCTAATTGTTAATCTAATTAGGTTCGCACGCGGTTCTTTTATTTGGTGGAACCCTAAACCTTACCGCACCGATGATAGCGGGTATATTAACCACTTTAAACGGTTATAAACGTTTCGGTTAACGGTTAATAAATAATCATTTTACATTTTTTTTTCCAATTCTTTCTAGTTTTGTTTAGTTTGCATTTCATTTTCGATTCAACATCGAGGTTGATAAGACATTTTTTGGTGCGGATTATTAATCAATTTGAAAAAGTTTTAAGTCTCGAAGGACAAGAAAATGAAAAAAAAAATAAGTATTTTTTTATATATAATATTTTATTTTTGTTTAGTTTTATTGTGAAACGATTCAGTTCGATTAACCGATTTTCTGAAACTACAAACTAGAGTAGAATCGTTTCTGTTACAAAGTTAACGGTTCGGTTCACCAACTTGCTTTGTCGAAACAATTTAGTTAAGTGAACTTAAAAAAAACCACGTTTTTGTAATTTCAGTCAGTTAACGTGGTGGTTAGGTTTATTCTAAACACTCCGAGTATAAGTGCATAACTCTTAAAAGAACAACACAAATTGTCATTTGTGACAGGTCAAATAATACCCACATGGATAGAAAAATGATACGTCATTTGTGATTTTCTAAACTTGTTTTATTTACCAAAGCGGGTGAGATTTGACCGATTAAGAAGTTGCGACCGATATTTCCATCACAAAGGAGACTTACCGGAAGTAAAACGAATGTCCACGTGTCGTAGGGCCAGGTTGTCCCCATGTAGACCCAACAAAGTCCCTTTCCTCGACCCCGCTCTTGTTCCTCACACCTTCCTGCTCACCTCCCTTTTGTCCCCCTTATACCTCTCTCCTACATGGCACCCTCTTTCATTTCCCCTCCTCCTATATATACATCCCTTCACTCCCCCACCTCTCTCCACAATTCAACTCTCATCTCCTTCATAATTAACCACTTTTCCTCATTCTTAAACTCAAGTAAACTAACATACCTTAGCGGCTTAGCTTGTAAATTACTCAAAAAGCAGTAAGTAAAATGGCAGTGGATTCGGTGTTGTCGTCCGCATTAGGCCCACCGGCCTGCGATAAGGACGCTAAGGCGCTCCGGTTCATCGAAGAGATGACCCGGAACGCCGACAAAGTCCAAGAGAAGGTGTTAGGAGAAATATTAAGTCGAAATGCAGAAACCGAGTACCTTAAAAGGTACAAACTCGGAAGTGCAAATGACAAGGAGTGTTTCAAGGCTAAGCTTCCTATGGTTACTTACGAGGATATTCAGCCTGAAATCCAGCGTATCGCTAATGGCGATCGCTCCCCCATTCTCTCTTCTCACCCCATTTCTGAGTTTCTCACTAGGTACTATATTATATAACACTCGTAACCCCAACTACCTTTATTCATGTGTGTCCAGTCAATAATTTACATTTACTTTATTTATTTTTCTACCGGGACAAGGAGTACTAGTTAATTTCATTTTTAACCCTCTCTATTGCTCTATCGGATTTTAGGAACGAATAAACAAATTATATAGGGAGTATATTTTCTAACGTCGACTATAATTGGTTAAAGATCTACATATAGTAATACTCTTGATAAAGGGAAACTTTTAGGCTTACTTTGCAATGTAGGAGTGTTGATAATTAGGGAGATTATGACACTTTTTTTATAGGAATCTATATAGATTGCTACAAATATGACAACCATAATGGATATCCAACTATGGCTGTCTAATAGTTTAATAGCAAGTTCAAAAAGCTAAAACAACCAAAGCTTCTTAAATCCATATGTTTTACAATTTGTTACAAATACTTCTATCTTCGGCCTCGATGCATAAGACATTTATAAATGACTTATCTTTTCCTATTTATGTGAGTCATATTTAACTACCATAATTTTGTGACTAGAAGAATATACTCGTCACAAATGAAAATTTCATTTGTGAATTAGTTTCCCTTATATTTGGAATCTCATTGTGACTTTTGGTATATTGTCTCTCAAATTCATTTAACAACATTTTGCTTTAGGTAGGCATATTTATGATGTTACAAATATAAATGAGCTAAAAATGTGTATAGTTATTCTTTCTTGTGACAACCACCTTTTTCTCCGTTGACGTTATTTTAACCAGTTATGAGACGTCGTAAGCTTATCTTTTTTTTTTTTGCCAATAGTTTAATATTTGACTATTAATGATTGGTTAACTAAAGTTTGTATAATGATGAAAATTGCAGTTCTGGGACATCAGCAGGAGAGAGGAAACTGATGCCAACAATCAAAGAAGAATTAGATCGTCGTCAACTGCTCTACAGTCTTCTCATGCCTGTCATGAATCTGTAAGCATTATTTTATTATTTAATTAATAACTCCAATTATTATCACTTAATATCATCTCCCTTATTTTCTGGATAATAGTTTATGTTATGTTGCCAATGTATATTGGGATTGCTAATTTAATTGACCAAAATTAATTGATCTTCCCTAAATTCACGTGACAGGTACGTGCCAGGTCTAGACAAGGGTAAAGGCCTTTACTTTTTGTTTGTCAAAGCCGAGACCAAGACTCCGGGTGGGCTTTTGGCCCGACCCGTATTGACTAGTTATTACAAGAGCGATCATTTCAAGACCCGCCCATACGACCCGTATATGGTTTACACAAGTCCTAATGAAGCTATCCTTTGCCCAGATTCCTACCAAAGTATGTACACCCAAATGCTATGTGGGTTGTATGAACGTGAGAAGGTGCTCCGTTTAGGTGCGGTTTTCGCTTCTGGTTTGCTCCGGGCTATCCGGTTTCTCCAGCTGAATTGGCAGCAGTTGGCTTCTGATATCCGGGTTGGGAGTCTTGACCCTCGGGTCACTGACTCGGCCATTCGAGCATGCATGAATGGGATTGTGAGACCTGACCCGGTGTTGGCGGATTTTGTGGAGGCCGAGTGTTCTAAGAATCAGTGGGAAGGGATTATCACCCGGATGTGGCCTAATACTAAATACCTTGATGTAATTGTCACCGGGGCAATGGCGCAGTATATACCCACACTCGATTATTACAGCGGGGGTTTACCCTGTGCTTGCACCATGTACGCCTCCTCGGAGTGTTACTTTGGGTTAAACTTGAACCCGATGTGCAAGCCCTCTGAGGTATCGTACACCATCATGCCAAACATGGCCTACTTTGAGTTTCTCCCAGTTGACTCGACCGGGGTGAGTTCTCGAGGCGACTTGTCCTCTAGACTCGTTGACTTGGTTGATGTCGAGGTGGGAAAGGAGTATGAGCTGGTGATTACCACGTACGCCGGGTTGTGCCGTTACCGAGTCGGGGACATCCTCAGAGTCACAGGGTTCCACAACTCGGCACCACAATTCCATTTCGTAAGGCGAAAGAACGTCCTTCTCAGCATTGACGCAGACAAAACAGACGAGTCCGAGCTACAAAAGGCGGTTGAAAACGCGTCACAACTAATTAAGACATACAACACGAGCGTCGTAGAATACACCAGTTTCGCAGACACGACTACAATACCAGGCCATTACGTCATCTATTGGGAGTTAATGATGGAGAGTAACTCGGGCAAGATGCCACCGAAGAGGGTGTTGGATGGGTGTTGTTTAGCGATGGAGGAATCACTCAACTCGGTGTATCGACAAGGCCGAGTAGCTGACAGTTCAATTGGTCCATTGGAAATCAGGGTAGTTAAAAGTGGGACCTTTGAGGAATTGATGGATTATGCTATCTCTCGTGGGGCGTCAATTAATCAGTACAAAGTGCCAAGATGTGTCAATCTGACTCCAATCATGGAGTTATTAGACTCTCGAGTCGTCTCATCTCATTTTAGCCCGGAGTTACCTCATTGGACTCCGGCACGTCGTAGGTGATGAATAGTAGTTCACCCCTCCAGAAAAACAGTAATGGGAGGTAGTCCTTTAGGAGTGTCCTATTTTATTTTCTCTTTTGTTTTTTTTAATGCTTCCCTATCTTTTCTAGACAGTTTTTTTCCTTTTTCTTTTGGTTAATTAGCCTTTGAAAAAGATGGTTAGTTTGGTTTAGAAGGATTGGGAAGTTTGTAGTTTGTAGTGATGAAATTGTAATGTAATGAAACGTTTGTTAAATTAACCCTGTTTGTGAAAAAGATTTATGTTAAGCCATTGAAATCTGTTGTCTTATCATAAATATGTGTTTGATCAATGCTATCTATCATTATTCATTCGTGCAGTAACACTTGTGATAGCAGAGTGTAACATGGTGTCCTTGTGGAGTTATGGTGAATAAAATTAACCAACATAAAGAGCAGCCTAAAAATAATCGACAATTCTCATTTAAGACGGGGCAACTCGTCTTAAGTTTAAGACGAGTCAATCCCCCCTCATAAAGAGCAAGTGGGGGTCAAGTGGCGGACAAATGGATACCTTCACTTGCTTTTTGTGAACGGGATTTGACCCGTCTTAAGCTTAAGACAGGTCGTCCCGTCTTAAATGAGAATTTGTAAAAATAAATACTCTTTGTTATTCGGTAAATAAATATTCATACATATAAAATACGATACCGAGTTTCAATAAAACCCGATATCGCCAGCTTATTTCAACTGTGAACAGAGCCAGCTAAAGAACTCTGTGTATGGCATTATCCATGCTTCATACTCCAGTTAATATCCCACACAACTTTTATTGCACGATTGCTTAGGGAATGCGTGATCAATGCGGCTGCATATGATAAAATTTCTATTACCTTTATTAATTACTCCATAATCGGTTACACAAAAAAGGTCCACTTTTACAAGTTCAATGAAGTTTTATCCCAAACTCACAAAAAAAATTGGACAAACGGTATTATTGAGAGACTATTTTATGGTAGCTATTTATATAACTTTCGTACCCTTTTTATCAAAATTACAAAAAAAATTGGACAAACGGTATTATTGAGAGACCATTTTATGGTAGCTATTTATATAACTTTCGTACCCTTTTTATTATTTATTGTAACTCCGAATGTCTCTTTTTAACTAGCTAAGCCAATTGTAGTATATGGACTTAAGGTTATTACGTTATGTTACTCCAATTGAGCAAAATCATCGGTTGGCTGTGTCTACTAGTCCTCTTCTTCCTGACTCGGAAACATACCGTCAACTGGTAGGAAGATTGGTCTATCTCGTTGTCACTCGACCATACCTTACGTATGTTGTTCATGTCTAGTCTAAGTTTATGCATGCGCCCCGTTGTGATCATTGGAATGCTGCACTCTGTTGTATTCAATTCTTGTAGGGTACGTCGGGGCAAGGTATTTTGCTCCGTTCAAATATCAAGTTGAATCTGGTTAGGAGGTGCGACTCGGACTGGGCCGCGTACCCCACCACGCGACGATCTCTTACTAATTGGGTTGTCTTCTTGGGTATTTCCATTGTGTCGTGGAAGACAAAGAAACAACCGACCGTTTATCGTTCCTCAGCCTGAGGCCGAATACCGTGCATTAGCTACTGTCACATGTGAAATCAAATGGTTGACGAGATTACTTGGTGACCTGGGTATAACACATTCCGCTGATGTGCTTGTCTCCTGTCACAGTCAACCTGCCTTGCATATTGCTAAAAATCCGGTGTTTCATGAACGTACTAAACATATTGAGATCGAGTGTCACTATGTCCGTAATGTAGTAAAAGAAGGACTCATTGGTCCGTCCTATGTTCCTACGGCTACTCAGCTGGCAAACGTCCTTACAAAGGCTCTTGGGTCTGCACTGTAACATCCGCAAATGTACCCTATTTTATTTTAATAATATTATATTATTATGAATTAGCGTAATTTTAGAATTAGATTAGAACTTAATTTCCCGTCTCTAATTTAGCAAATCCGAGTCCGTATTCGGACTCTACTCGGAATTCCGTGTGTGTTACACCTTAAGCCACATTTTGGGCTTTTTCCCCCATCTTTTTCCACTCACCCTTTTTATAACCCTTATTCCCCATATTTTTCCTTTCACCTTCTTCTTCACCAAGCCACCAAAACCCTAACCACCATTTTTGGATCAACTCAAGCTCCTCATAACTCATCCATTCCTCACTCAAATCCCTTGATTTTCTTCATAATCTTCCCCTCTTATCATCCTCTACCTTGTGTGGTAATAAAATTACCGTCTTTCTCATTTTCAATTTTTCCGTCTTTCTCAAATGTGAATTGTATTCATCTTTTGGTGTCTTTGTGTAGGTGGAGACCTTCAAGACCTCGACAAGGATTACTACCTCGTGGAGGAAGACTTAGAAATAGATTGAAGACGCACAAAGGTAACGGTGAAGGGTTACGCGATATCAATACATGTTTTAAATGCTTTAATTGATGTTACCCAACGTTAAGTAACGATTATTATGTATTTAACGTAGTTTGATGTTAGTAAATTTGGTTGGAATTGGATGAGTAGCTTTAGAATTTTTGTTTGTTGATGATTGTTGATGATGGTTGATGTTTGTTGGTAATTATTGATGATTGTTGATGATGGTTGATGTTTGTTGGTAATTATGGATGATTGTTGATGATTGTTGATGATTGTTGAGGAGTGTTGATGATATTCGTGCGTTTGTAGTCCCAGCCGGCCAACCGGCCGCCGGTCAGCCGACCGGCCAGGAACGCGGCAGAAGTGAAATTGGTATTTCGTGAACTTTTGGTGTTGTGTAATTCCCAGCCGGCTGGGCTGGGACCCCCCCCCCCCCCCCATATTTTCTTCTATTTTCTCATATGGCTTGTGTTCCCAGCCGGGTAGCCGGCGACCGGTCCCCCTGACCGGCTGGGACATCCCTGTATTTTTAGTGTTGTTTGATTGTGGCTGAAGTGCCAGCCGGGTAGCCGGCTACCGGTCACCTTGACCGGCTGGCACCCCCTGTGTTCTTTTCTTCATTTCTTTCCTTATACTCTCCCTTATAATAGTTTGTACGGTTCGTTTATCGTATAAATTTACGTAAGAGCATTAAATATTCATGTTTAGAATATATGATATCCCACTCGCTTATATCGCATGTTTCGTGACGGTTTTTAATATGTCCCCCATTGAGTCGGTTCTACCTATGTTTTGATTTGAGCACTAATCGTTGAGTGCTTTGAAGTCTCATTCCCCGGCTATAGTTTCTTTCTTGTTAGACTGGAATGTCGGAACAAGGAGGTGTATCCTTAATCCTTGTATGCATGTTTTAGTGGGGATATGACGACGTTGTTGGGAGGCGAACGCAATGCGTTGATCGACCTGGACGTCAAATGTCGTATCTTTGCGAGGTGGTGTCATTGCATGTAGCGTACCGCTTAATTATGATTCTTGTGCTCTTTCCGCTTCTTTCGTGTAGTTGTGACCGAATTTGGGGTACTCGGCTTCTGTGTTTCACCGAGTCTTGGATGCGAAATGTGTATCGCATGTCGAATCGGAACATGTTTATTCCGAGAGTCTAGCCAGGTTAAGACTATGACTGTATTATTATCGTCGTCCTACCGGGAGGAAATGAGTCTTTCATATACGAAACGTTTTTCGCGTATGGTTCAGGGAAATGTTTATCCCGTGGACGTGTATTGATCATACTTGCTATGTACATGGTGCTAGTGCGTGTCATTAACCATGATAGATTATGTTACCATATTCGTATGTTTTGGATGGATGTTTATATGTTGATTATTTGTGACCGTTGGATGACTTGGCGTGTTTTATATGTCGAGTTTCTATCTTATCAAGTATATGCCACTAACGGTGAGATGTAAGCCCTAGTGAGTATATAGTTGCCTAAGCTAAGGGTGTCTTCCCCGAGTTTATCTATAATCTGATGCTTATAGTTTTGTACTTCATGCGCCTATATCTTAATATATTGAAATGCTTATTTGTACTTCTCGTAATTCCACACACACACACACACACATATAGGTTCTTGTGAGTCCTTCATATCTTTTGAGTCCATGAGTTCTCATCTTGGCCATTGGATGAAGGAGATGGAGGGACAAGATTAGAAATAGATAGAGGGATAAGATTAGAAGGAAAATGGATGGACAAGATGAGAACAAGATGGAGGGACAAGATTAGATTAAAATGAGTGGGGTTTAGTGAATTCCACCTACACATGACCTTGATATTGTAACAATATCATTTTGAGCCAAGTTTTTGTAACTTCAGCTTTTTATGAGTGTAACTTCAGTCAGTACGAGAGTAACTTTAACCATTATTTTTGTAACTTCAAACTAAAATGTGATTTCGACTGTCCAAATTTGAATTTATGTAACTTTAAGACATGTTTATGCGATTTTAGCCTTTTTGTGAGTTTAACTTCTGTCATTAACCACTACAAGAATATAGTGTATTAGCGACGGAAATTTTGCGACGGATTTTGCGACGGGAATTACTATTTGCGACGGATTTGCGACGGATATTCCGTCGCAATACATTTTCACATATGGCGCCCAACTTTTCACATGGCGGGAACGTTGCGACGGAATTGCGACGGAATATCCGTCGCTTAATAAGATACTGCGACGGACTTGCGACGGATTTTCCGTCGCAGAGGTGAATAATTGACTGTCAAATTGACCAAAGGTAGAAGACACGTGTTTTTTCTGCGACGGAATATCCGTCGCAATACCTTATTTGCGACGGAATTGCGACGGAAAATCCGTCGCAAAGGTGAATAGATGACTGACACGTGTTTTTTCCTGCGACGGATTTGCGACGGAAATTCCGTCGCAGGGTCTTTTAAATGATTAACCTCGCGTCTCTTCCCCTTTACCGAAATCATTTTCATTAAACCTAAATCCCCTTGACGACGGCGACGACGACGACAACGACGACAACAACAACGACGACGGCCACCACAAAGACCACCACGACGACCCACTAAGTTCTTCCCTCCTCTCTCTCAGGTCTCTCTCTCTTTCTTCTCTTATTTATGTTTTCATTTGTTTTGTTCCCTCCGGCCACCGGACCACCGGACCACCCCCCTCCTTTTCCCCTTCCCTTGGTCACCCTTTCCCCTTCCCCTTTCCCCTGCCCCTGGCCGGACCCCGCTGCCACCACCGGACCACCCCCCCTTTTCCCCTCCCTTTCCCCCCTTTCCCTTTCCCTTTCCCCTTTCCCCTGCCCCTGGCCGGACCACCCTCTGCCACCCACCGGACCACCCCTCATTCTTTCCCCTCATTGATGAGTATTCAAGTTGTGAATATGTTAGTAAGTTACTACCTTTTCCCAAATTTTGATTGAAGACGGATCGACCCGTCTTAAGTTTAAGACGGATTAAATCTTCCTCATAAAGGGCAAATAAAGTGTAAGTGGGTTATCTCCTCACTTATCTCCTCACTTAAGTTTAAGACGGATTAAATCCCCCTGCCGCCGCCCCCACCCCACTGCCACCCTCCCTCCTTTGAATTGTTGTAATTATTAATATAGATAATTATTATTACTCCCTCCGTCCCGGTCATTTGTCGTGCTTTACTTTTGTCACAATTATTAAGGAAATGTTGTTCATATATGATAGACTTAGTACCCGTTCAAGAATTACGCATTAGGTGTAATTCTTGAATAGTCCCCGTTTTGGGACTGTCTTTGAATCTTTAATGCCATTTAGGTGGTAAATACTAATCATTTTTTTAATTGTTATTTGACGATTAAGTTTGGTTGACAGTTCCTTTAATGTTCTCTGAATACATATGGAGAGTGACAAGTCATTCAACATTGTGTATTTGGAGAACTGTAGGGAATTGCTGCCGAATTTTCGTCTCATAACAATTAATTAAATGATTAGTATTTACTAATGGTATGAAAGATTCAAAGATGGGTTTAGGTTGGAGAGATAAGGACCCCATGAACTCGAATATTACTTTTTTTTTGCAGGTGGAAGATGTTGTTGTTGTTGTTGTTGTTGTTGTTGTTGTTGTTGTTGTTGTTGTTGTTGTTGTTGTTGTTGTTGTTGTTGTTGTTGTTGTTGTTTTGTTGTTGTTGTTGTTGTTGTTGTTGTTGCACTAACTGTGTAGGACACTGCCTCATATGAGAATCGTTATCGCACATACACTTGTACGGACAAGTGGGAGATTGTTGGAGCCAGTGTCCTCCACAGTTAGTGCAATAACATAAATACATCTCTGTAGGTTCACAGGGTATACTTCGTATAATAATCAGTTGATTAACGTTTATCAATAACGGTTGGCTTGCTAGATAAGTTTGACGTTATTGTCATACTGATGGCGGTAATCAACTGGTCCCTAAAAGTCACACCTATTGGATGTGTTCGAGAGATATGATTATTTGAGAAAATAATTAGATTGATGCCTTATAATATGACTAAAAGGTTAGTCAGTGTTTTTGACTAAACGGTTAGTCAATGTGATGATAAAAAATTATTTAATACAGATTAAATAATGTTGTTTAGCCGAATTAACAGTAATTCGCGATTAAATATAAAAGGTTATAGTTAATTGTCATATATATTGCAAGCTAAATTAAATATAAACTGATATGTTGAATTAGTAAAATTGTAAATATACGGATATTTATAATTAATAATATACGGATATTAATGGCAATATATTAATAGCTAAATATGAACCGAAAATAAAGTATTATAATACTCTAAAATTTCGGCCATATGGAGGGTTTTTAGGAAAGAAAATACCTTTCCTAATTACCCTAGGATACCTTGTGATAGGGGACTATATAAAGGAATTGGTTAGTTCTTGATAAAAAAACCTAATCACAAGTTGAGCCTCCACCATCACATAATTCACAAAAGAGTTCTAGCAATCTCAAGGCATATCTTGTTCCATCTAGGGTGTTTTGATTAGGAGAATACCTATTTTGGTATTTGTTCTTAGGCCTTTATCGCAAGGACTAAAGGTTACTTCTTAATCCCTTCGTCTTATGCAATTTTGTTTATGACTATTAAT
>JAIUZE010001850.1:23098-79173 GCA_022085475.1 Heliosperma pusillum | reverse complement strand
AACCGTTTCCTAATATTTCCCGCATGCTTTAACATATTTAAAAGCCGTCAAAACAACAACATAACAATCAAGTATCGACACAACTCCCAAGGACCAAACCCCGGACCCACCCAGACCGGGCTGGACCGGCCTGAACCGGTCTGACCAGGCCTGAACCGGCCGGTTCACAGCCACCCAACACGGCCCATTCACACGGCCAAAACCACCACCATTCCAAATAAATTCTAACATGTTTTTAATTAACAACAACCATTTTAACCACCAATTTAATAATCATCCATACAAAAATCATGATTATAAATAAATCATCCAACTATGTCAAGAACAACCAACATGCCAAAAATTCATACAACATAGTAAAATAACAACCTATCATGTTACTAATTAAAAATCATAAGTAACAATAATATGAACTAAAACAAAAGATGAACCAAAAACAAAAGAACAAAAGATATGTAACATTAAATTCGTCGAGTAACTCGGAATCGTTACCTTAGCTAGCAAAATCAAGTAGCACCAAAATAAGAAGTAAAGAAAAACCCGTCTACTAATCTTCACCCAAAATATACGAGTCACCAAACTCGTCTTCAAAATCTTCCCCTATAAGAAATGACAGAAAAACATTATTAGAACTTAAACTTGATTTTCCATAATTAAATGTTGAAAACGATTTTGTCGGATTTGAAATTAAACCGTACTTGAAGATGGAGAGCGAAGAGGAGATTCTAGAAATATAAGTTAGGATGGATTTAAATAAGAAATGAAGGTTTTATGATTATTTTGCTCAAGAACGACGAAGAACGAATGAAGAACGACGAAGAACGAATGAAGAACGATGAAGAACGATTAATTAGATCTTAATTTGATTTATTGTAAAAATGAAAAGTTGTTAGTGAGTAATGGTGGGATTGGGCCGTGTGTTTATAGAGAAAATAATGAGTCGGGTTTTGAAATTGTTGTTACGGAATTGACTCGGGTTTTATTATTATAATAAGATAATTAATTAGATATTAAGTTAATTAAATCAAATATCTAGATATTATGTTATATTAATGAAAAGAAAAGAAAATATCTAGCCCTATTAGAGGGTAAGAGTGCCGTGTGAAATGGTGATTGTCGGGTCTGTTTTGTAAACGGTTTGCGTAATTTTCGGTTAACGGGTCGATAAAGTTATAAATATCTAAGATATTATTATTAGTTTAATCAAAAGAAAGAAAATATCCTAAGTGAGTGGAAAAAGGTGACATGGGCGTGTGACTCATGCCAAAGTCGAGTTTCGGGTTTGTTTCGGGATTTACGATGACTCGGGAATAGTTAAATGATGCTCGGGTTTAAACCGTAAAACCTTATTATAAATTCCGAATAAATTCAAAATAATTTTATTAAATTATCATAAATTCTAATAAATCTTAATAAAAATAAATTAAAAATATTATTTTTTTAAATAAAATTTCGGTCTTCAAAATTACAAGGCGAGTCGGAAAAAGTCAACGAAAGTCAAAGTTGACTTAAAAACGGGATTCTCATGGAATCTCTCAAAAATTCCAAATACGAACTCGGAATTTCAAAATTCAACTGGAAACAATAAATTCCACTTTAAAAACTTAAACAGACTGAAAAGTATCCTTAAGATATTTTACTGGACAAATTGGGTACTTTTCGGGTTGTTACAGTAAGTGTCCTCCACAATAGTGCATTTATATAATGAAACTCATTTGGAATATACGTGTCATGATTAGTATATTTTGATACTCCACGTCAGTTGATTAACGTAAATCGGTAACGCTCGGCTGACTAGAGTTTGACGTTAGTGTCGTATGACGGCGGTGATCAACTTATCCCTTTAGATCACACCTATAGGATGAGACCCAAACAGAAAACTAATTATTTGTATACGATACAGTTTAATTAGTCCTTTACATATATATATTTGATATATGTTTGGTTACGAGAGTTATTTATTGGAAATTGAGTTAGGAACTCATTTCACTTAATTTTATTAGTCAATTATACGATAACTGACTGAATAAATTTTACGTCTTATTTTTAATACGATTAAATAAGATTTAATTTAGTGATTATTCGTTAATCATTAAATTAGTTGAGGTTGTGCATATATTTTGAGATAGAGGTAATTAGTTAATTACAATTACAAGGAGTTGTAAAATAAATTAACTAGACTTTGTGGGACCCATTATATATTGATATAATGGTAAAATATCACTTAAAAGTTAAGTATATATTACTTATTAATTTGATTCATATAATTGTTATATGATCAAATTAACACTTAATTACACAAGATAATTAAGCATATGATTAATAAGTATTTGTGAGACAAATATCAAAAATCAAAATGGTCCATTATGGGCTCAAGTGGACCGGTTTTGAGTAGAGAAAATAATTAGTGATTTTACTCTACCAATTCCACACCCCACCATTTAATAATGATATGTTATGACACATGATCATTATCAATTTCTAACCCACACTCAAGCTATTTGCATGTGAATAAAATAAGAAGAAAAATCACCCTTTTGGTGCTTGATAGGTGTCGGCCATATGCTTTTTTAAGAGCATCATGGTTGCTCATTTTTCTTCTTCAATTCATTCACTTGCTTTCATATCTTCTCTCTACACAACCTCTCACTAAACTCTCTAAAACTAATATTCCTATTACTAGAGTAGTAATAAATGTTATATTAGTTTCTTCTTATCTCTATATTTTTCTAGTCTAAATTTATAGTGATAGTTTGGGTTTAGTCTTGGGTGGAACAAGAAGGAGACCTTCTACTTTGGAGGTTGTTTTATGGAGGATCATCCACTAATTCCATGCTCAAGAACAATAAGAAAAGAGTTTCTTATTGTGCCCATTTTGCCGAAATTTCCAATGTAAGGAAATTTCATCTTATCTTTATATTTATGCTTTTATATTTGATTGCATGATAACTAGATCCTAAATCATTAACTTAATGTAATTTAATGAACTAATTATAAGAGTTTAATTAGAGGTCTAGGACTTTCATATATAAGCACTCCCTCACCTCCATTGACAATAATTATCATCCAAATAAAACCTACCTACAGTAAAAAAAACAAATCAAACCCTAAACTAACCCTATAACAAACACGAAAGCAGAGCAGAAAGCTCTATTTCGCGCAGCACAACAGCAATTTCACGACCACGTTTCTCCTAACTCCAACATCCAATAACCACAAACGATACTATTTTTGATAACTAAATTCTCCCATCTTTTCAAAACATCTAACGGATCAAAAAACTGTTGAGTAAGGAAGTAACAAAACGATTTACAAAACAGGCTCGCAAAATAGTAAAAAAACGCAAAACACTTTACAAAAACCGTCGAAGACATACCCTTTCTCGATCGAAATTTACATCTAAAAATCATACACGACTCCTAGAAGGCGTCCCTATTTACATGTAAGTTTAGGGTGCATAACAAACCGTCTCCTTCCCTTTTCTTCTATTTATTTCATTTCTTTTATTTTACTAACGATTAACATGTTTGTTTCTTGTGTTTAAATTATCGCAACTAACTTTTATTTACGTTATTAACTTTTATTTACGCATCTAACATTTAATTATCGTATCTAACATGCTAACTTTGATTTATTGTATATTAGCTAAAAAAACATAGTATAAACGAGTATGATTTAAAGTATCATTCCGAATACCCATGTTGTCTTGACTTGGGGACAATAAACCGCCATTGGACGGTCGTATTCCCATATCATTCTCATGTCCTTGTATTTGGAAGAGGACAAGTCATTAAATGAATCTAGTCGTTCTTTTATTTAGCTTACCCAAATTTTAACCTCTTTAAATTAACATGTTTTAACACGATGACTAAATATAACATAGATTGATTTGACGATGATATTAAATGACCAATGAAGAAAGAATTCAGTGTCTTGACTTAAAGATTGGACTAAGTCCCTTCTTATGAGCACTAATTCGAATAGCCTTGCGATAATTATTCTATTAATCTAACTCATTAGACGTTAAGTTAAAGAACTTAACTCGTAAATAATATGTAAATTTCTAATGCAAATTAATCTATCCATCTTTCTTCCACCATCTCGATTAGTATAGATGTGCGTGCCTAGCACCTATCTATGTGAATTAGATGACTCAGATTGGTTTAAAAGCGATTTTCAAATTAACTCTTTTAAACTGAATGACATTTGGTCTTCTAATCATCTTGTTTTTCGTTTCTTTCATACATTTACAATCGATTCATCAATCTTATTTGATAAATAAGTATAGGTGAACGATTTCAATAGATTAGATCGATTTAAGAAATAAATCGTATCCAGTTTATGTTGACACTCTTTTAACTTGTATTTCGTAATATAGTTAATTCGTCTAACACAATTACTGAACTTAACATAGTTAAGTATACTAACTTATTTATTTATTATATCATCTTGTATGTTTTTATGTTGTATTTTTAATTTATTATTTTTATGAGTCTTTAATAAGGGTCATGCCCTATGCATGTTGCACCCTAATGACGATCCTCGTGCATAGACCTTGTATAGTCGCGTTGTCTTTGATTCACTCAATCAAGTAAGTAGTATACTCGATTGAGTCGAGGGGTTACTCGACCAAGTAACCACGTTACTCGATCGGGTAACCTTCAATGCCGTAGCGAAACATCAGCCTCCCTATATCACTCGATCGAGTAGCTCTATACTCGATCGAGGTGAGGGCCAGTCGACCGAGTATAAGTAGTAGTCGATCGAGTGTCCGCTGATGCAGCAATTATCTCGCTCGAAACTAACTGTCTCGGCCGCGACGGGTCTATCTCGACCGAGACAGGTCTGTCTCAACCGACAGAGGGTCGCTCGATCGAGTTGCCCAATATTCGATCGGGTAACCACTGTCAGAGGCGTCTTTTGTTTTTCCTTTTAGTTCATTTTTAATTAAATCGAGTTGTACACTTTAGTTATTGTTTTTTAGTCGGTTTTGTGGCAAGCTGCTTGGTTTTTAATAGACTTAGTTTCTTTCATATGTTTCTATTTCAATTAACCAACTCACATGCTAAACAACTTTGACGAAGTCAAAACATGCATTAAACCACTTCGAACGGATTCACATGCTTAGATTATTTTATGTAAAATGATGTAATCGTCGTATCTATGCATTTCTTTGAGTACCATTACTTGATTAGTAGAGGCCGTTATGAAACGGGTGTGGTTGGGTGTCCTATTAATGGGCTTCCCACCTTCACCCCTTACTTAAAATCTATTGGTTTACGGATGTCCGAATCCAATGGGTCACGGGAGTTATTCAATCAAGTGATTTAGAGTACAAATTCCTAAACTTTAATCACTAGAAATCGATTTGTTTTGTACTTTTCAATGAAAGGTGTAAAGTGGATTTGCATGGTTCTAAGTCCCCATAAAACTTGGTGGTGATTCCTATGTAAGTTCCTTAAACTCGATATTAGACATTTCTAATATCATAAAACTAATAGTTTACTCCTAAACTATATAGATCTTATGCATGCATAACAAAAGAATAAGAAGAACAATTTCTAACATTGATTTTTCAAGAAATGGGCACAATACTTGAACTCCTTTCAAATATTGTTCTTGAGCTTGCAAGATGAGGATGATCTTCCTAGTTTCAAATTAGAAACTCTCCTATAACTTGCACCCAAGACAAACCTTTTAATCTCTACTAAAATACTACACTAGTATTTAAAATAAATCTAATAACCACTTATTACTACACTAGTAATGTTATTAGAAAATATGAACTCTAAGATGAACTTCTTAAGTTGTAGAGAGAAGTTGGAGAAATAATAAGAGAGATAAGTGATTTTTTGCATGAGTTTTTTTTTAAAATGAAAATGGAGTGCACAATATAAGAAGGAAAAATTCCTCTTGTTGATGCATGTGGCATCCGGCCACCACCCACACCACATGAGTGGAGTGTTGTCTTTTCATTTTGTTCTTAACAATGCATATAGGTTGAGTGTTTAGGTCTAGATTGTCATGATTATGTTTAATTCTCAATTAGAACAATAATCAACACCTAAACACTACTCTACCCCATCCAAAACCGGTGCACCCATTAAAATGGGTGTCCATTTTATTTTTGTAATTTGTCATTTGTCATATGAGTGACATGTGACATGTAACATGTAATTAAGCTTATAAATGTACATCCAACTAATTTAAATGCACTTTCATAACAAATAAATTAGACTTAATATTTTAAGTCATATTTTATAATTACATGTAAATAAAATGGGTCATCTCATATTTGGTTAATATAATCTACAACAGTTTGTAATTATAATCGACCAATTTCACTTATCTCAAATGTTTCATAAACATAATGCATTCTTAGTAATATAACAATTAAATTACTAAAATGAATCTTATTTAATCATATTACAATAAGATATAATTCTCACTTTAAACTTGTTCAAATTAAGGGATTAATTAATCTGTATCACTATACAATTAATTAATGTACATGATTTGGGGATTGTCCTTTAGGTGTGACCTCAAGGGATCAACTGATCACCACCGTCATACGACAGTAACGTCAAACTTAATTGAGCCAATCATTACCGATTTATGTTGACCAGTTGACTATAATATTCATCATCCCTTTGTATTCTTATTATTGAGATTTAATTATGTGATCGCACTATTGTTGAGGACATTTACTCCAACAATCTCCCACTTGTCCGAGACAAGTGTGCGTCACCAATTCTCTTGTCCTATTACAGTATCTCTCACTCAATGCAAGGTGTCTTGCAGGTCGTACTTGCATTTGATCATATCAAGAGTGGTTTCCTCGATCCGGAGAGTAACTGTCTGACCAGAATTATCTACCATAGATACCTTCCGAGCGTGGCCACACATTTTCAGTTTACTCCTCCTCGAGTGGCCTTGAGATTTCGAACAACCCTGACAAGGGATGGACAATTCCTATCGCACTATTCCCTTCGAATAGCCACAGCTCATCATGACCCAAAAGATGCTCATTTGACCCAGTTACGAAGGTCGTATAGCATAAATCAAAGTCACTCTAAAACTGTGCCATCTTAGGCGAACAGTCTTTAGTCAAAGAATTGACTCAGAAAGAATACTAGTAGCTCTTGCCACGACCAGGCTACAAGAATTGCCAGAATTCTATAAGCGGTCACTGCCCGACGGATTGTCCCTTACAGTTTGTCTATGTGATCGATTGGTCATCCCTATGACCCTATGACACTTGAACTTGCCATCAATCGCAACACAATCTAGTCACTTCGAGATGTCACCTCATATAAGTGAATATGGGCCAATGCTATGTTAATACAGTCTACTTTAATGGGGTTCAAAATTGTCTCTACAACCCATTTGGATTTAACAAAGCACAAGACGAGTTTTTAGAAACTCGAACGATAAATGTGATTATCATATATGAACAATCAACACAATGTTATTGCTTCATATCATATAATCTAAATTTTATTTGGAACATGACATTTCATGACGATCTTATTAAATGCAATAAAGGCTTGGGTAGTGAATATACCATATATTCTTTTATTTCAACCTTGTTAATTGTTTTTCCTTCCATCCAACGTTATTCCTAATAACATGAATTCATCTATGTACATGTCTAGATCTCTATCTAGTGTTGAGCTCTTTAATTTGAAAGATGCTCCCACTCGTTATCATGATAACTGATAGGTATTTAGGATAAAGGATCTACCATTAGATCTTTTTAAACCACCTTATCCTCGTCATAATGTACTAGGTCTTTATTTGTAGAATTTATAATGATTGACTCTTCAATCATCCTTTTAGTTATTCGCTTCTTATATAACAAAGATACGCCTAGGATTTCTACAAATCCTTATAAGTTTGGAAATTTGGGTTTGTGTAACTTTTACCACATTACCAAATTTTCTCTACCAAACACAAGAATGAATCCCTAGTTCTCCTTGAGAACCCTATGGATTTTCTAGTAGGCTATCCAATGACACTCATGTGGATTGTTAGTTTTAGGCTCGTCATGCCCCCAGCATACAATTCATTTAGGTATGTGCATGTAATGGCATACATGATCGGTATCATGTGATCAACAATTCTTAGGTTTAGTGGATGATTATGACCCTATCATAGTGATCCCACTTTTATCAACATAAACAACCTATTTAACTTGTTGAATAGATTAAGGATCTTATCGATATAAGATACCTTTTAAATGCCAAGCTAAAATCTTCTATTCCACAATAGATTTTGATTTTAGTATACATGTTGCCCTCTTTCATCCAACATTAAAATCCGACCACTCCTTTCAAAAAGGTAATATGAATATTTCACCCTTAATGAGTGAAACGTCATTCACGTGGAAAACAATTTCTCCCACTAAACTTCATGTCTTTACATGATAACTTAAAATCCCACTTAACTTCATGTCTATACATGACTTTAACTCCCAGTGAATTTCATGTCTATACATGACTTTTCGACAATCGAGTGAAACCCTTCTTATATCTTATAATAGAAAAGATCATCATAACCTCTAGGTAGATACATATAATAGGCTTGTGTCATGTACACATCCTATTCCAAATCCCTATTTGGACATGTGGTTTTGATGTGTATCTTGTACACACTTATTATGAGGTATTTCATTGATGATTTGGATCTAAGCATAGTTACGCATTAACTTAGCTTTTGTAGAAATCTACATGTCTATCCATGCAACTATAATTGGACAATTCCGAATAAAACATTTTCTTTGCGTAGGTTCCATATAGTTTCATAAGTCTCTTTTAGAAAATCGAAATTCAAAATTTCTAGGTACTTCCACTTCATAGATCATAATCTTATTATATCAAGAACAATTTCTTTTGGTCTCGTCACTAGTCTAAGGATTCACCTTAGAACGCTTTCTTTTGGTCTCCTCACTAGTCTTGAGTCCAACCTAAGAACATTTTCTTTTGGTTTCCTCACTAGTTCCTAACTAGGTTTTCGTTGTGGCTTATTTTCTCTCACTATATCTTTAGAAAAATACAACTATTTTCTTTAAAGATAGCCTTATGAGCCACAACCATTTTGTACTCATACTCGTAAGGGAGGTAGAAGTATCACAACATGACCTTAAGTGATCTACTAAAGACTTCTTTGTAAAGATATCGAATCTTAGCTTCAACATAGACTAGTTCTATAAGAGCTAAAGAGGTGAACTCATATTCATGTCATTTACTTTCTTTATAAGTGGTGATGCCAATTGGTTTGGTAGACTCCCTACTTTGAGTTCAATAACTCAATTTTGACTTAGCAATTGATCTTTCAAAGTGAGAATCAAATTCTTAGCCTTTTATTATAATGATCCCATCATCATAATATTTACATGATCAATTTGAGTCGATATAATTTATGTTATTTGTGCAAGTATAGTATGATGACAAGTTTTTAGAACTAAAAGTTTCAACAAACCGAATGACTTGGGTTGAGAACCAAGTCACTAAATCCAATTACAACCAATGTCAATAAAAGGAATTAAAAAAATTTCCATGTCAAACAAGGAAATTATAAAAGTTCTAAAAACAATATCTCAAAATACATCCCAAAATTTTGACAATTCAAAATGAGACAAAGCTTCCATAGGTCTTTAATCATGGGTAGCTACCTTAGCTTCCTTTGAAGAGCTTTCTTAGGCTTGCTTGTTCTTGCATTTATCCTTGCTAGGATGCCCTAATTACAATTAAATAGGGTAAGAATCACAACTCGTATCTATATACCAAAGTTGAGATCATAACATAAACGATAGGGATAAATTACCAACTGAAACATCTTTCTAGTTTTGATATCTCCTAGATATTTAGTGCAATTCCTCTTCCAATGCCCTATGCCATTACAATAATGGCACTTGTCCTCGTATGAGGCACCTTTCTTAGGCTTGGGTGAGTTATTCTCAATAGTTTTTTTTTTCCTTTCCTTTGACGGTGGAGGGCTTCTTCCCTTTACTACCACCTTTCTTGAACTTCCCCTTGCTCCTTTTATTAATATGGAGCACATCCTTGGAAGTGCTAACATTTAGCCCATGTCTCTCTCGGCTTGAACGAGCATCTTGTGCATTTCATGAAGAGAGGTTTCTCATGTTATGCATATTGTAGTTTACCTTAAACTTCACATATGCTTTGATTTTCCCCAAGGAATGTTAGACTCGGTCGATAACGAGTTGTTCGGGAATGGTCACCCATTGCAATTTAAGAGTCTCAACATGCTCAATCACTTTGAGTACATGAGGGCTAACTTTTGGTCCTCTTTTAGGTTCATGTTGAATAATGTGGAAGCCGTCTTATATGTAAGATCTTAGGGGCTTGTGGAAAAACATGGTCACAAGCTTGGCATAGATCTCATAGGCCGTGCTCATCTTATGGCACTCCCTTGAAGATCGGCCTCCAACGAGAAGATCAAAACGTTTTTGATCGCGGCGGACTCTTTGTGGCTAGCCTCATAGGTTCGCCTTGCGTGGCGGTTGACCTTTCATTAGGTGCGGTGGGAGAGGCCTTGGCAAGGTACCGAAACCTGTCGTCACCCGCCGCGGCCAAGCGGAGTTGCATATCCCAATTGATAAAATTAGTGCCATTCTTTTCTAACTTGCATCGATCCATGAAGGATCAAAGCCATGAGACATTTGTGAGAGTTGGAGCATAGGTGGTGGCGGACGAATTAGCATTTGCCATTGCGAATAAACAATTATGACTACAAATTATAAAGACATAAAGAAAATGTCAACATTTATCATTTTAAATACTTGTAAACATTTTAAACAAGTTTTAACATTTAAATAGTGACCTCTACCCAACTATTATAAATGATTCCGAGATCCAAATTCATATCAACTTAGGCACGGTAAGCCGATTCATCCCTTATTAACACAATTCGGTGGATTAACTCTTTAATCGATTCTACATTAGAACTCTCGGTCGATAATATTACTTTAATATTTATCTTAAGCCCGGAACACATGCGGCTACGGTCGCGAATACTTCCGTTGAGCTCAATCCAAATTTTAAAATAATAACATTTATTACCCCACTTACCCAACGTAACACGTTTAGCACCCCGGTGAGCCGAGCCTACTTCCTTGCGAAATTGGGATTCATGGGTTCTACATTTGGTAAGGCTTAATCTCAATTATTTATTATGAGAGGTCATGTCAATTTATTATCTATCTCGTTTAAGTGAACTAAATCGATGAATCAACGATAATTTTAATTGACACGGTCGAATACTCGATAAATATGCATGTCATGTTATGGCGATTTGGCAATGCATGCAAACATATTAAATAAAAATGCAAGCATAAAAATAAAACTCCTAGTATGACCTTTCCTAGAATAGAAAATCATATAATCTATTACAAGTTCGGAAACCAACTCCTTTGGTCCCTTGAACTTCATAAGCACGCCTCCCAAGGTCACCGTCTCTCTCGGAACTCCTTTCCGCATGGCACCGTCTTTGGGAAACTCCGGTTTTACAATTAGTTACAAAATATATAATAAAATTACAATAATTTCCTATTATACATTTGTAAAATAAAATCATACAATAAAAGTGATACGAGATCACATTAAATTACAACCGAATCAATATTCCCTTACATTTCGGGCAATATCGATTAAAACTAAGGTCATACAAGGAAAAATTACATAATTCCAAATTACATAAACCAAAATATGACATTCATAAATTGAAAATATGACATTCATAAATAAAAATGCAGCATTATAATATGTATAAAACATGCTCATGTTAAATGCCAAATCGCCTTAATTAACGGTTTATATCGAATATAACCCGGTTTTATGGAAATGCTTGATAATAACATTTTAAAATCACCAAACAATACTTAAATCATATTTAAGTCCAAGTTAATTATCCCAACTCATTTAGGCCTCAAAAATTAATCATCACACAATTTTTGACAATAATTCAACTTGTTGTTATATAATTGCTTATCTTAGACTTTTAAAATCATATTTTAATCAAATAAATCAAAATTTAATTACAATAATTTCAAAATTTGAATTTTAAATTTTTTGTACATTCTGGAACATTTCCATGACACTCATAATGTCAAAAATCATGGTTAAAAATTTTGAATCGGTTTTTGAGAAAAAAGGTTGCGCTTTATCGGTTTTATCAAATAAAATACATAAAGCATGCAAACATTAATCATATTAAATTTTCAAATTTATATCTGAAATGTGGGACATTAAAGAAACCAGGAATAATTTTCTCATGACAAGAAATTTATTTTAGCTATATTTGCTAAATAATTCACTATTTATGCCATTTTTACATTAAAAATTCATAAATCATGCTAGACAAATCACATCAGTCTGAAATTTTTCAGTCTGACAGGAAAACATGCATGTGACAACATACTAAAATTTCATCATCATATTCAAAGAGGAAGTAGTTTTAACCATTTGACCTTTATTTATTTCATTTTATCATATAAAAATCATAAATCACACGAAATAAGTCCAATTCACACGAAATTTTACATACAGTAAGTAAAATTCATGTGTGATATTGCGTAAAAATTTCAAGGTCATAATATAAGTCTAACTATATTTAGCATTTTAAACATCATTTTACTCATTAAAATGTAATAAAAATACTAAAAATCATATTTGAGCACTATAAATTTTCATAAATCATCAAAATGACCTAAAATCATATTAGGACCAGAATATATTGACATGCAAATAACTTTGTGATTTTATCTTATATAAAACACAAATTACTAGTTTTCTTTAAGTTACCATAACTCGAAAAAACTAAAAATCGATTATGCATGCAACAACCAAGGCTCTTGATACCGCTTGTAAGTTCCTTAAACTCGATATTAGACATTTCTAATATCATAAAACTAATAGTTTACTCCTAAACTATATAGATCTTATGCATGCATAACAAAAGAATAAGAAGAACAATTTCTTACATTGATTTTTCAAGAAATGGGCACAATACTAAAACTCCTTTCAAATATTGTTCTTGAGCTTGCAAGATGAGGATGATCTTCCTAGTTTCAAATTAGAAACTCTCCTATAAGTTGCACCCAAGACAAACCTTTTAATCTCTACTAAAATACTACACTAGTATTAAAAGTAGTATCCCTTAAAATAAATCTAATAACCACTTATTACTACACTAGTAATGTTATTAGAAAATATAAACTCTAAGATGAACTTCTTAAGTTGTAGAGAGAAGTTGGAGAAATAATAAGAGAGATAAGTGATTTTTTGCATGAGTTTTTTTTTTAAAAATGAAAATGGAGTGCACAATATAAGAAGGAAAAATTCCTCTTGTTGATGCATGTGGCATCCGGCCACCACCCACACCACATGGGTGGAGTGTTGTCTTTTCATTTTGTTCTTAACAATGCATATAGGTTGAGTGTTTAGGTCTAGATTGTCATGATTATGTTTAATTCTCAATTAGAACAATAATCAACACCTAAACACTACCCTACCCCATCCAAAACCGGCGCACCCTTTAAAATGGGTGTCCATTTTATTTTTGTAATTTGTCATTAGTCATATGAGTGACATGTGACATGTAACATGTAATTAAGCTTATAAATGTACATCCAACTAATTTAAATGCAATTTCATAACAAATAAATTAGACTTAACATTTTAAGTCACATTTTATAATTACATGTAAATAAAATGGGTCATCTCATATTTGGTTAATATAATCTACAACAGTTTGTAATTATAATCGACCAATTTCACTTATCTCAAATGTTTCATAAACATAATGCATTCTTAGTAATATAACAATTAAATTACTAAAATGTATCTTATTTAATCATATTACAATAAGATATAATTCTCACTTTAAACTTGTTCAATTAAGGGATTAATTAATCTGTATCGCTATACAATTAATTAATGTACATGATTTGGGGATTGTCCTTTAGGTGTGACCTCAAGGGATCAACTGATCACCATCGTCATACGACAGTAACGTCAAACTCAATTGAGCCAATCATTACCGATTTATGTTGACCAGTTGACTATAATATTCATCATCCTTTTGTATTCTTATTATTATTGAGATTTAATTATGTGATCGCACTATTGTTGAGGACATTTACTCCAACATCCTATTCAACCTTAATTCGATTCGGGTTAACCACAGGTCGATATGCCCTGTCGGATGCCCGCGAAGCGATCGCTGGGTGGTCCACACTCCCAATCCCCTTTTCACACATCATTTCAAAATAATTGTGAATCAGTTACAAGCAGAAATCGATTTGAAAGATTAAAGTATTTGAAAGCTCAAATCTGATAGATCAAAAGATGTCAGACATGGGCAATAGTCGTGCTCAGTAAAACTGGACAGATGAGGCAACAATTTCACGTGTTGTTACAACTATACGTATCATGCTTTCTTACCTTTACGTTAATGACGCATTACAATTCGACTTGTTAACATCATGGCTTCAACATAGCTTAATTAAATCTTGATTGTAGATTCATAACCTTCCGGAAAAATTAAACTAAGAAATACATATTAATTAGGCATGTCATCATCAACAATCAAGCTCAACAGTTCAACATTAGAAACCTCAGACCCAATCCTCTTATTCATAGCCAAAATATTATTGAAATCCCCCATTACAACCCAAGTGCCATCAACAATGTTATTCATACTATTAAGGGATTCCCATAAAGGAACCCTCTCTGCAATCCTATGTAAACCATACACTAATGACAGCCACCAAGAAACACTAGTAGCTAGATAAGTAACTATAGTGTTGATCACATGGGCTTCATTGCTCATAATATCTACTTTATAACGAGCAACATCCCAAATAAGCCAAATACCCCACCATCATGACTACCAATATTAGTAATAAGATCTCGCTGATTCCCAATCCCGTTGTGGACTTTATTGATGGAATTAGCTCTTACTCTACTGTCAAGTAAGACAAACACCCCTACATTATTATTCAGCAGAAACCATCTCACATCTTTATGCTTATTTTCACAATTTATTCCTCTCACATTCTAAAAACCAATACTACTACCCATTTCCAATGCTAGAAGAATTACTCTGTGTTTCCTCCCCACTCACTTCTTTGATATGAATTGAAGTTCCACCACTTCCAAGAAAGTTCTCATTCTACTACAAATGGTCATTCCCCCATGCCTAGTCATTTCAGTAATGATACGAGCATGAGTAATAGAAGGCTGAAAAGAGAAAGGCATTGGAGTTACAAGCCCTCCTGATCCTTCACCAGATCCAGACGCAATTTTGATGTAGTGAAAATAGTTGTGAAGTAGGGATGTCGATCTCAGGGACGGTTGTTGCTTAGAAATGATCTAAAGTCTACTAAAGTCTCTTGCAAGTCACAAGTAATTATGGGTTTTGGGTTTGTTGACTAAACTAAGGTAACAACAATTAAAAACAATTAAAAACGACAAAAGAAATTTAAGACGAGAAAGATAATCAAGTAAGAATCAATAAAAGGAAGGTCTAGGATTGATGGGTTCAAATGGGTAATTCGGGTTCTAGTGAGTCGGGTTCATAGTTGATGGGTAGTCAAACTTGGGCGCGGTGGATTGAGACTCTCGAACTTACAATCCTCCCATATACCGAACCAAGCTAGCTCTCGCGTACACACGGTCGATACACCAACTATATGCAAATCCTAACATATTCCGAGGCTATCGATCTTACGGAAATGTACGATAAACATGAATCATGCAAGATTGTCAAACAAGCATTTCATCAAACATATAGTATGCAAAAGTTGGAAGAAAGACAATTAATCAACAATTTAAACCCGACTAACAAGATTAACCATCATTAAAACCCATTATCCCCCACTAATCCTAGATAGAACACTACTCACTCATATTCAAAGGGAAATTAACATTCACTAAAAATTGCATAAGGAAAACAACAACAACATTAAACATTTCTAATTAACAATAAGTAGATGACGATAATTGAAACGAAAACTTAATTAAAGCAAGATTAAGTAGAGAAATTATACCAACTTGGAGAAAGATTAGAACTTTGATATAAATACCAAGATTTCGTCACAAATCTTTGGAGATAACCCAAGTTCATACACTAAACCAAGTCGAAATCACTAATTAACCGACTAATTTGCTTAATTAAGAAAGATTAATACAAGATTAAATACTAATTATATGAAAGTTTCAGATCTAGGGTTTCGTGCCCTTTAATTACATAAGAGGGTCTATATATAGGTTTACAAAATGAAGGAAAGATGGGCCTCGAGAAGCTTCATGGACTGACAAAGTCACGACCGTGAAATGGGTTTCACGGTCGTGAAAACGTCTCACGACCGTGAAACTTCATTTCACGGTCGTGAAGGAGTTGGCAGAGCAAGGTCATGTTTCACTGATAAGTCACGACCGTGAAGTTCATTTCACGACCGTGACATAGGTTTCACGACCGTGAGATGAGTTTCACGGCCGTGAAACCAAATCCACGATAATCAAGCTTCTTGGGCATGCATCTCACGACCGTGAGATGCATTTCACGACCGTGAGATGGTCATTCTCCTTCTTCCTTCGCTTGACTTTGTTGTTTCCTTCTCGGTTCCGCTTGCCTTGACTCGGGAGGGCTTTGGCGCGTCGAGTAGGGCCCCCAAGGGTATGTGGGGCCCCCAAGGTGTGCCGTGGGTCCTCCGAATGATTCACCTTCTTCTTTGTTGATCAAAAGTAGGTAGAAATCGCCCCAATTGACGGTTTACCTACAAAAGCACGATAAAAGCGAGAAATATGCTAGAAGAAGGTAAAACACGTAGAAACGCTCCTAGGGAGCGTTAAAGGCAAACAAAACGAGATGAAAAGGGGTGAAAATGTGGGGTGAAATGACACTATATCAAATCTCCCCAAACCAAACCCTTACTCGTCCCGAGTAAGGATGAACAATAGTCAAGACCCTTAATTAACTACGCTAAACCTAACCGATACAAGGCAATTAACGGGCCTTGCTCCGTCCCTTCAACTCACAACAAGGTATCCATGAGGTAGGACACCTTCTTGCAAGGCAAGTGGGGTCTTGCCAAAACTTTGATGCATTCTAGGCAATAAAGCACACAAAACAAATGAGAATGCATCTACAAAAGCAAATGGCAACATGCCTCATCCATGCGCCGGGATTCATCTAAAATGGAAAAATCTCAAGCATGCAAATTCCTATGTAATTACTAGTTTTACAAAGAACTAGGCCTAGAAAGATAGAAATAAATCACCTCTTTATTGTGTAAAGTTAGTATATTCGTTCACGTTTACTAGAAAACTTTGTCAAGGGTGGTAAAGGCGGGATGGAAAGTGAGGGCCCCAAGGTGTTAGAAGACATTGTAGGATCGGAATTCCGCCTCTCACCTAAGTGAAAGGAAGGGTCGTCCCCTCTTAGCCATGCAACGTAGGAGTAATCATCAAAAAAAGTAAGGAAACGAGATGTTTGAGTTCTTCTTTTGCTTCTTTTTTTTTTTTTTTTCTTTCTTTTCTTTTTCTTTCTTTTTGTTTTTGATTTTTTTGGTGCTTGATTTGGGTGCCTTTTGAGAGCAAGGTGGCCTAGCGAAAGGTGTGCGGCGGAGACCAACAATAGGCAAATCCTCGCCGTAGCGACATCGAGAGCGACCCCATATGTATTGAGGGTACTCTAGAAGAGCCTAGAAGTCTCCATATGCACTCCCTAAGCTAGGACTAAGGCAAAAAAATGTGCAAAATTTCAAGCTTTTCTTTTTCTATTATGTTTGAACTCAATTTTTGGACTTTTGATGGGAAAATTTCCTTTTTGTCAAATGTAGTGAAATGTGATGATTGGACAATTGCATGGCCTCGAGAGTCACCTAGGAAAGCGTTCACCAAGGAATTTTCACACCATGGGGATGGTCAAGATGATAAATGCAACCCCTTGACTAGGCTCTAGGAAACGGTGCGAAAATTATACTAAAAATACACATTAAAAGGTGTTTCAAAATCTATTTTAATAGGCAAAGTGCTAAGCAAAAAGAGCATCTACAAGGGCCTATTCAAACTTGTTCAATTTCCAAATTAGGCATTCCAAAAAGTTTTCCTAAATGCAACTACATGCCATGATCTAGAATTTAACAACAAATATACAAACTAATGCAAATGCTCTAGTGAACTACGTGACAATTAATCTAATGAAACCCCCTAACAGCACATAAGTCACACAACCGCCAGTTCATCAAAATCAACATCGCAATCATCAACCATTCCTCCAAACTCCTCATGTGATAAGAAGTAAAGAAAGAAAGAAGGGGAAGAAATAAGAACGATCATACCATGGCGGTCTTCTTAATCCCTTCTATAAGTCTCTTGAGCGATGTGTAGCGGACCTATGTATGGAGGTTAGAAGAAAAAGCGATGCAAATATATACAAAGTAAGATATAAACAAGCTAATTTTTAGGATTTTTTCAAAATTTTCAATTTTTTTTTGGATTTTTTTTTTTTTTTTAAATGCAAAAAATAAAAAATAAAAACTATGAGAATAGTTTCCTATCCCCCACATTGGAACAAACATTGTCCTCAATGTATGAAATAGGAATATTGAAAGCAAAATGAATACATGTTTTTGGGTTTTTGAATATTTTCTAAAGGAAAGAACATGTTTTTGGATTTTTTTATATTTTGAAGAAATAAAAACTTGTTTTTGGGATTTTTGATTTTTTGATGAATATTCACAAAATGAACAATATATACAAGATGGTTAGTTATGCAAATGAACTAATCTATATGAAATGCATGAACTAAATAAAAATCCTAAAACTAAATGCAAAATGATATAATACAAGTGCATGATCTAAGTAAATGCAACTAAACTATATGCTAATCTAGAGTCCCGTTGTGGTTGTAAGGTGCATAAATGCAAGCCCCTCATGGGGGTACCTCCCACAAGAAAGTCTAGTGTGCCATATCGGAGTCTCATCGTGGCGGTAAAATGCATAAATGCACGCCCCTCATGGGGGTACCAACCACGAGAAAGTCTAAAAATGACACCTAACTACGTGATGCATGAACTAAGCTAAATGCAAGGTTGTTTGTTAATTTGGATTTTTCATGGGGAGCAAAATAATGGTGTCCGATGGGATGGACACCCGCCTCCAATGTTGCCGAGGCCAACCAATAAAACACACAAATTACAAGTTAGAGAAACAAATTAAATCAAATCAAAGAGAGGAGAGGAGGAGACACACACTAGAGGGGAGGGGGAAGATGCTAAACAAGCCACCTAGACACCACTCCGACTCTTCCAATTATCAAACAAAAACAAAAAAAACTCTCAAAAGGTCTCCATTACATCCTCCTCATCATCATCATCCTCATCATCATCCTCATCATCATCATCTCCACCAGCACCACCACCACCCTCTTCCCTATTCCCTTGGTCGCCCCCGGTCTCCATGCCCCCTCCCCGGTTTCCTTGGTTGGGAAACAAAAAATTGGGTTGAGCCCAGCTTGGCATCAAACCGTTAGGGTCAATGTACCCTTGGTTGGCCAGCAAAAAGTAGTTAGGGTAGGAGGCATAATAGTTGTTGACCCGGTCTTCATGCATGTTCAGATGCATGTTCTGCATTAGACCGGTTAAGTAGTCGCCCTGGGGGGAGATGGTCGGGTCGGGGTGAACATACCCCTGGTAGTCAAAGGGGTAGGGGGGAATGGTTACGTAACTGGGTGGGGGGTAGGGGAACTGCATATGCGGTAAGGGGAAAGGGGGAACAGGCGCTGCTACCTGGGGTGCACTCTGACTCGGTCTAGAAACGGGTCGGGGTCGAGGCTGGGAAGACTCTCCCTCCTCCCTAGCACCACTGGAAACGGCCCTACCACCTGTCGCTGTCACTGGCAGCAGGTAGCTGGGTCGCCTCTCCATAGTGTTGTCCCTAGGGGAAAAGGGTGGGAGTCTATGACAAGGAAGGTAAATAGGGGTTGCACCCTTAATCACCCAAAGAAAACCCTTATCCCGGTCAAGCCTAATCCAATTCGAGTAGATTAGGGAGTTCTCGTCAAGAAGGGTTCCCCCGGTCAAAGCCACGTACCTCCCATCACTGTTAAAATTTGGGTCAAAGTGCTTGGCCAAAAAAGTAACCAAACCCCCCATGGTCACCGTCTGCCTACGGGCTATGGTGTTCCTACCCAACTTCCTCCACCTCCTAAAGATTTCATTCATTAAGGGGAAGGTGAAGGCAACCCTATGTCCTTGCACATTTAAGTGAGACTCTAGAAGGGTCAAGTCTAGCTGGGTGAGGTAGTTTGGCTCTTGCCGCCCTAGGAAGGTGCCCGACACTAACCTATGCCAAAAACGAGGCACAGGGTGGTGAATTAGGAGGGCCGAATTCCTACGGAAATCGACCAAAGTCCTACCGGTCAAAGCCATCCAAAGAGGGCTCAAATCGTAGCCCTTTGGCTCTACAGTATCCCTCCTAGGGGAAAATCTAACCCCAGAATAGCAGCAAACTCAACCATTGGGACAACATGTGAGGTATTAGCAAGACGGAAGCTGAAACACGGTACTTTCTCAGCATTTACCAACCTATTTAGACTACTTAGAAATTCTAGTGTGAGACTCCGGTAGGAGAGCTCATGCATGGAATAAAGAGTAGTCATACCTGAGACCGCGAAAAAATTTCGCAGGGCTTCCGTCAAGCCAAGACGACGTATTATGTCATGGCAAAGAAAAACAGTGGGTTCCATCTCTAACCCCTGAATGGCAGCGAAGGCTTGTCTTTGAGCCTCCGTCTCAAAGACGACTTCCGGAAAACCCGGAAGTTGCTCAATCTCTAAGTCTTCGTTAGCGTCCGGGTTGTTGGACCCGCTGCCTCTCCGTCTCTTTGGTGCTCTTGCCGCTGCCGCTTTCCCTTTACCTTGTCCCACCATTGTTATCAAGCTTTTTCCCAAAAAAAAATTTCTCAAGGAAGCTTCTAAAACGATTAAGAACACTAGAATAACCTTCAATTAGCCCCTAAACAACTTTCTATTGGAGTAGAAAGCAAAAAAATAACCCAAAAAACAGATCTCAAATTTTCGGATTTTTGAAAAACAAAGGTTGAAAATCGATTTTTTTTGGTTTTTTGGTGTTGATAAGGGAAAAAAATGGTTCTCAAAGTGTTTTTGATTGAAGAAAGAAGCTTTTTGTGATAATTTGGGAGAGATTTGAGTGAGTTTGGTGAGGATTTGAGGGAGTTTTGATGATTTTTGGAGAGATAAGGGTTTGTGTGTTGTGTTTGTTGTTGTTGTTGAATAAGGTGAGAAAGATAAGAATAAGTGAAGAAGAGAAGATAAGGTCTCGGTATAGGCCGTTTCACGACCGTGAAATTGGGTTTCACGACCGTGAGATCCCATTTCACGACCGTGAGACTCATGTCACGACCGTGACTTGTTTGAGATAAGCTACTGCATAGTTTTTCACAGTTTCACGACCGTGAAGTGCCATTTCACGACCGTGAAACTGAGAACTCGTGATTTCCTTGCTTTTCTTGAACTTTCACGGGCGTGAAACCAATTTTACGAGTGTGACTCGTCTTTTTCGACCCTTTTTCTTCAAAATCTTCACCCTTAGCTCGATTTCTCGCTCCTTCTTTAGCATTCCACTACGTTTCGTTCATTTCAACTTACAAAAATAATCACAAACACATTAAATCCCTCCCTCACACTCTCTTTGACAAAAATTACACGAAAAAAAGTACAAAATTAACTAAGTAACGGGAAATTGATTTAATTAACGATTCAATTAGCCAAACGAAATTCGACCTTATTATCGTCAATTTAATTAATTTCCATGCAAACTAAAATCTATCGAACACTAGTCAAGTGAGTTAGAATTATTTACAAATTTGTGATTCTTAGGGGACTTCACAAAACCCGTTCTTGTTCAAAAATTAATGAGGAGTAGTCGGCTTGAGGTACAAAGCCTCGACTACTCCTACGAGAGAACTTTCCTTATAAAGCTTGATTCGTTGCCCGTTCACTTTGAATTTTTGACCATCTTTGCTTGCCAACTCAAAGTCCCCATATTTCCCTACCTCGGTGATCAAGAATGGTCCCGACCACCGGGATTTGAGCTTCCCGGGAAATAGCTTGTACCTTGAGTTGAATAGAAGGACCTTGTCTCCACATTGGAGATCCCTTTTGAGGATCTTCTTGTCATGAATGAGTTTGGTCTTTTCCTTGTAAGATTGGGCATTTTCATAAGATTTGAGCCGGAACTCCTCAAGCTCTTGTAGTTGGAGTAATCTCTTGTCACCGCTCAATTTCGCATCAAGATTTAGTTCTTTGATCGCCCAATATGCCTTGTATTCGAGCTCTATGGGCAAATGGCAAGACTTGTCATACACCAACTTATAAGGCGACATTCCAATAGGAGTTTTGAATGCCGTCCTATATGCCCATAATGTGTCATCGAGCTTTGAACTCCAATCTTTGCGGTGCTTTGAGACCACTTTTTCAAGGATAGATTTGATTTCTTTGTTGGAGATTTCGACTTGCCCACTCGTTTGGGGATGATACCCCAAACCGGTACGATGATGAACACCATATTTGAGAAGTAGTGAGTCAAGTCGTTTTTCATGAAAGTGCTTTCCTCCATCACTTATTAGAGCTCTAGGTACTCCAAACCGGGGAAAAATAATCTTCTTTAAGAAATTGATGACAACTTTGGCATCGTTTGTAGGGGAAGCCACCGCCTCCACCCATTTGGACACGTAGTCTACGGCCACAAGAATGTACCTATTCCCTCTTGAAGAAATAAAGGGGCCTTGATAATCTATTCCCCACACATCAAACACTTCCACTTCAAGAATCCCCTTTTGGGGCATCTCATTCCTCCAAGAAATGTTGCCGGTGCGTTGACAAGCATCGCAACTTTGGACAAAGTGCTTGACATCATGGAACATAGAGGGCCAAAAGAACCCGGATTGAAGTATTTTAGCAACGGTTTTGTTTGCCCCATGGTGCCCTCCATAAGGAGAGGAGTGGCATCCCTTCATGATTTCATCATACTCCCATTGTGGAACACATCTTCTATACATCCCATCGCCACACTCCTTGAATAACAAAGGATCATCCCAAAAGTATCTCTTGGCTTCAAATAAAAATCTCTTCTTTTGATTGTGGTTGATGCCCGGTGGAAGAACACCACCCACAATATAGTTGGCAAAATCCGCAAACCAAGGTGCTTGATTTTGGATTGTTTCATGAATTGCAAAGAGAAAATCATCCGGGAATGAATCGTTGATAGGCATGTCATCCTTACTTCCATCATAGCTTAGCCGGGACAAGTGGTCCGCCACCGCATTTTCCGCACCCTTCTTATCTCTTATCTCCAAATCGAATTCTTGTAAGAGAAGGATCCATCTAATGAGGCGGGGCTTAGCTTCTTTCTTGGCGAGTAGATATTTGAGTGCGGCATGGTCCGTATACACAATGACTTTGGAGCCAATCAAGTACGAACGGAACTTATCAAGAGCAAAAACAATGGCAAGGAGCTCTTTTTCCGTTGTTGCATAGTTGATTTGTGCCTCATCAAGGGTCTTGCTAGAATAGTAAATGGTATGCAAAGCTTTATCCTTCCGTTGGCCAAGAACCGCGCCAACGGCATAATCGCTTGCGTCGCACATCACCTCAAACGGCAATTCCCAATCCGGGGATTGCATGACCGGAGCCGAAATAAGAGCTTCCTTGATCCTATCAAATGCCTCAACACACTCATTAGTAAAATGGAAAGGGGTATCCTTGAGGAGAAGTTGTGTAAGTGGTTTAGCAATTTTGGAGAAGTCCTTGATGAACCGGCGATAAAAGCCGGCATGACCAAGGAAGCTTCTCACCCCTTTGAGATTTGAAGGTGGGGGTAATTGCTCAATCACTTCCACCTTTGCTCTATCAACTTGGATACCCTTTTCCGAAATAAGATGACCGAGAACCACCCCTTCATTAACCATGAAGTGGCACTTCTCCCAATTCAAAACAAGACTAACTTCTTCACATTTTTGCAACACCAAGGACAAATTATGCAAGCACAAATCAAAATCTTTCCCATATACACTAAAATCATCCATAAAAACTTCCATGATAGATTCAATGTAATCGGAAAAAATGCTCATCATGCATCGTTGAAATGTAGCCGGGGCATTGCAAAGACCGAAAGGCATTCTCCTATAGGCAAAAGTGCCATAAGGGCATGTGAATGTGGTCTTAGATTGGTCAATCGGGTCAATTGGGATTTGGAAGAATCCCGATATCCATCTAAATAGCAAAAATACTTGTTTGAGGCAAGTCTCTCTAAGAGTTGGTCAATGAAGGGAAGGGGGAAATGATCCTTTCTTGTTGAGGCATTCAACCTCCTATAATCTATGCACATTCTCCACCCCGTCACTAACCTAGTTGGCACTAGTTCATCTTTATCATTCTTCACTACCGTGGTGCCACCTTTCTTTGGCACCACTTGCACGGGGCTAACCCAATCGGAGTAAGAGATTGGGTAGATGATCCCGGCATCTAGTAGCTTCATGACTTCACCTTTGACAACCTCTTGAAAGGTGGGGTTTAATCTTCTTTGGGGTTGCCTTCTTGGCTCATGGTCATCTTGCATATGAATTCTATGCATACACAATTCGGGGCTAACCCCCTTCAAATCATCCAAGCTATAGCCTATAGCTTTCTCATGTTTTCTCAACACACACAACAATGCATTCAATTGATCATCATCAAGGCTAGCATTTACAATTACCGGTTTGCACTTCGACTCATCAAGATAAGCATATACTAAGTTAGAAGGAAGGGGTTTAAGAGAAGGAGCTTGTACCTCTACCGCAATGTCTACCGCACAAGAAGTTTGGATGATAGACTCAAGTCTTAAGAGTTGTTCTTCATCAAGCTCTTCTCCCTCCAAAGTTGCTTCAAGCAAGTCGAACTCAAACCCATGTAGCTCCTCCATGATATCCCTTGGCTCTAAAGTCAATATAGCCTCCAAAGGGTCCCTCATATAGAAGCTAGGTGTAACTTCTTCAACGAAGGCATCAATAATGTCAATGAAATAGCATGCTTCTCCAAGATTGGGGGCTTTCATGGCATTTTGCAAATTGAAAGTGATTTTCTCATCCCCCACTTCAAGAGTAAGCCTCCCTTGTTTCACATCAATTACCGCTCCGGCGGTGTGCAAGAATGGCCTCCCGAGTATTATGGGGATTTGAGAATCCTCCGCCATATCAAGAACAATAAAGTCCACCGGGATGAAAAATTTCCCAATTCGAACCGGGACATCCTCCAACACACCCAAAGGTTGCTTTGTTGATCGGTCCGCCATTTGAAGTGTAATGTTTGTGCATTTAAGCTCTCCCATGCCAAGTTTTTCACATATGGAGTATGGCATCACACTCACACTAGCTCCCAAATCACACAAGGCCTTGTCAATGGTAATGTTGCCTATGGTGCATGGGATGGAGAAACTACCCGGATCCTTCAATTTTGGAGGGGTTGGGTTTTGTAGAAATGCACTACATTCACCGGTGAATGCCACGGTTTCAACTCCACTCAATGACTTCTTCCTTGTAAGAATGTCCTTCATAAATTTTGCATAGGCGGGGATTTGAGTGATGAGGCCGGTGAAAGGAATAGAGACCTCCAAGTTCTTTACAATTTCCATGAACTTGCCTAGTTGCTTATCAAGTTTTGTCTTGGCTTGTCTAGAAGGAAAAGGTAGCCTTATCACAATAGGCTCCTCAACCTTCTTGTTTGTTGTTATCACATCATCATTTTTCTCAACAATAACTTGCTCACTTGAAGAGCACTCTTCCTCCTTATCATCCAATTCAACAACCTCAATTTCAATTGGCCCATCATCTTTCACGTTGTCTCCCTCTCCATTATCATCTTCAATTGGCATTCTTGGCCCCTCATAACTCTTTCCACACCTCAAATGTATGGCATTGGCGGTTTCATTTCTAGGTGGGTTACCTTGAGGAGGTAATTGACCCTTTCCCCTAGAGGAACTCCCCGAGGCTATTTGAGTCACTTGAGTTTCAAGCATTTTATTGTGGGCAAGGATGTTATTGATGATAATATCTTTGGCTTGGTTATCTTTTTGCAATTGGAGAATCGCTTTGTGAATGTCCAAGTTTGGATCCCCAACTTGTGGTTGCATGGGAGGTTGATTTTGTGGTGGTGGGTTGTATTGATTTTGGTTGTATTGTGGTTGATTGTAGGAAGGTTGGTTTTGATTGTATTGTTGTCTTTGGAAATTTTGTTGATTGTTTCTCATGGGTGGGGCAACATATGGTTGTGGTTGAGGGTTTTGAACATTTTGGCTTTTGTATGAGAGATTTGGGTGGTTCTTTGTGTTCTCATTGTAGAAGTTGGAGTAAGGGGTTCCTTGCCTATAAGATTGAAAGACATTTACTTGTTCCACGGATCCTCTACATTCTTGGGGATCATGACCAAATGTTCCACAACATTCACAAACCCCTTGAGGTAAGCTTGGTGCCATCACCATAGCATTCACTTGTTGCATAGGAGGTTGAGTTAATGAACTTTGAGCTTGTTGGAATAGAACCGTTTGTTGGTCCATTTTGAGGTTCATTGCTTCCATATAAGAGCTAAGTTGAGCTCCAAAATCGGCTCCCATTTGGGTAACGGAGCTCATTTCATGTCTTCCCCTAGGAGTTTGCCTTGGCCTACTAAATTGTGAGTTATGGGCCGCCATCTCCTCTATTCTTGCCCAAGTTTGAGCATCATCTACTTCCGTGAACCTTCCATTTGATCCCATGTTCAAAATTCCTCTAGCATCTTCATAAAGTCCATTCCAAAATTGTTGCACCAAGAACCACTCACTCAAACCATGGTGAGGGCAAGAACGAATAATCTCCTTGAATCGGTCCCAAGCTTCATAGAGTGACTCTTCATCCCTTTGCTTGAACCCGGTTATCTTAGCTCTCAACATATTTGTCTTTTCCGGTGGATAGAACTTTTGATAAAAAGCTAGAGCTAGCTTCTTCCATGAGTCAATACCTAGAGCGACCTTGTCAAGACTCTTCAACCATCGTTTTGCCGCTCCAATAAGAGAGAAAGGAAACAAGACCCATCGGATTTGGTCTTGAGTCACTCCCGTTTGAGAAACGGCATCACAATAATCACAAAAAGTCTCCATGTGTAGATGAGGGTCTTCACTTGGCATACCTCCAAATTGGTTTCTCTCTACCAATTGGATAAAAGCGGTTTTAGCAATGAAATTTCCGGTGAGATTTTGTGGTACGGGGGTGGTGTTTGGAAGAGTATCCTCCGTAGGAATGGAGTGAGATGAGAATTTAGGCATTGTTAGAAGAGTGGGTGGTTGGATATCTTGTGGGATGGTTGGTGGGATTCCAAAAGGATTCACAAATTCCGCAATCGGCACAATATCCTCCCAATTCTCTACACTTGGATGCTCAATATCTATCTCGTTACTTTCCCGAATTTCCCTTTCTTCAATTGAAGGTAAAAACTCCTCCGTTGTGATATTCGGGTTTGAAAAAGAGCCTCTACTTGCGGTTTTAAAGACTTTGCGAAGTCTCCTAAAGGTCCTTTCGATCTCGGGATCGATTGGAGGTTGATTCTTTGGGGGAGCTCGCCTGGGCATACAAGAAAACTAAATGTAAACGGTGAGAATGCCTTGAGAAACTAGGTTTCTCAAGACAAGAGGCAAAAAACTAAAGCAAACTAAAAACAATCAAATTAAACATACACCGTCCCCGGCAACGGCGCCATTTTGATGTAGTGAAAATAGTTGTGAAGTAGGGATGTCGATCTCAGGGACGGTTGTTGCTTAGAAATGATCTAAAGTCTACTAAAGTCTCTTGCAAGTCACAAGTAATTATGGGTTTTGGGTTTGTTGACTAAACTAAGGTAACAACAATTAAAAACAATTAAAAACGACAAAAGAAAGTCTAAGACGAGAAAGATAATCAAGTAAGAATCAATAAAAGGAAGGTCTAGGATTGATGGGTTCAAATGGGTAATTCGGGTTCTAGTGAGTCGGGTTCATAGTTGATGGGTAGTCAAACTTGGGCGCGGTGGATTGAGACTCTCGAACTTACAATCCCTCCCATATACCGAACCAAGCTAGCTCTCGCGTACACACGGTCGATACACCAACTATATGCAAATCCTAACATATTCTGAGGCTATCGATCTTACGGAAATGTACGATAAACATGAATCATGCAAGATTGTCAAACAAGCATTTCATCAAACATATAGTATGCAAAAGTTGGAAGAAAGACAATTAATCAACAATTTAAACCCGACTAACAAAGATTAACCCTCATTAAAACCCATTATCCCCCACTAATCCTAGATAGAACACTACTCACTCATATTCAAAGGGAAATTAACATTCACTAAAGATTGCATAAGGAAAACAACAACAACATTAAACATTTCCTAATTAACAATAAGTAGATAACAATAATTGAGACGAAAACTTAATTAAAAGCAAGATTAAGTAGAGAAATTATACCAACTTGGAGAAAGATTAGAACTTTGATATAAATACCAAGATTTCGTCACAAATCTTTGGAGATAACCCAAGTTCATACACTAAACCAAGTCGAAATCACTAATTAACCGACTAATTTGCTTAATTAAGAAAGATTAATACAAGATTAAATACTAATTATATGAAAGTTTCAGATCTAGGGTTTCGTGCCCTTTAATTACATAAGAGGGTCTATATATAGGTTTACAAAATGAAGGAAAGATGGGCCTCGAGAAGCTTCATGGACTGACAAAGTCACGACCGTGAAATGGGTTTCACGGTCGTGAAAGACGTCTCACGACCGTGAAACTCCATTTCACGGTCGTGAAGGAATTGGCAGAGCAAGGTGGTGTTTCACTGATAAGTCACGACCGTGAAGCTCATTTCACGACCGTGACATAGGTTTCACGACCGTGAAATGGGGTTTCACGGTCGTGAGACCAAATCCACGATTTTCTTCCTTTTTGGCAAAGCATCTCACGACCGTGAGATGCATTTCACGACCGTGAGATGCTCATCCTCCTTCTTCCTTCGCTTGACTTTGTTGTTTCCTTCTCGGTTCCGCTTGCCTTGACTCGGGAGGGCTTTGGCGCGTCGAGTAGGGCCCCCAAGGGTATGTGGGGCCCCCAAGGTGTGCCGTGGGTCCTCCGAATGATTCACCTTCTTCTTTGTTGATCAAAAGTAGGTAGAAATCGCCCCAATTGACGGTTTACCTACAAAAGCACGATAAAAGCAAGAAATATGCTAGAAGAAGGTAAAACACGTAGAAACGCTCCTAGGGAGCGTTAAAGGCAAACAAAACGAGATGAAAAGGGGTGAAAATGTGGGGTGAAATGACACTATATCAAATTTCATTCCCCCCATTACCAGGTTTAGGGTACACTATCACAAACTGACAAGGTTATGGAGGTAGGACATTTTCATTTACCATCGGTTCCTTCCCCCCTTATCCTTCACCAAATATTTATTATTATAATAATTGTTTGTTAATACTTCCTTTGTCTCATAATTATCTTCCTAATTTGATTATGAGGGTTTTATTTAAATAACTTTGACCACAAACAAGTGTTAAAATATTTACATTAATGATACAAAAATCTTTCGAAATATATTTTTTGAATGAAAAAAAGCTAATGTAAGTAGAGAAAAATCGATTCAAAGTGTCGTTTTGAAGACTATGCAGTTCAAAATAAGAAGATTATTATGAGATGGAAAAAATATTATATTAATAGCTACTATCATCAATATTATTATCAGTGATATGATTATATGATTATTATTATTATTATTATTATTATTATTATTATTATTATTTTTTTTTTTTCTTTTTTATAAAAACCAGCAACATTTATTATGATCAACAACAAATTTACGAGAAATTTGTGGCCAGCCGAGATACTATCTGGGCTCCCACTCCCTTAGCAACAATAAAGTTAAGCCTAGTAAAAGTGTAAGCGCCAGCTCGAGCCCCTACATCCCGAGACTCATAGAATTTATGAATCCGCTTGAGTAAGGCAACAACAGCCGTATCCATCTCCCCCAACAAAGAGAAGGAGAAGGGTTGAAAACCATAACCTGCCGTCATGCACGAATCCTGGTACTTGGCACACTTACGCTGAGCAGCATCAGCGACAACATAACCGGGTACAAAATCAGACATCACTGACTAAGTCAAGGGAGAAGACCGCGTCAGATCGATACACACATCTCACCCCTGTCCCAGGAATAAAGTAACAAATTCGCCGGACGAAGGGGCCTATCATGCCCATCAACCAAACCGATGTCAACCTCCTTACCAGCAGAAATCCAGTCCTGAAGCAGATATCCAAAAGAGGGTCACGAACGAGGTTATGCCTATGTTTAATGCCCACCGTACCAGCACAAGACACAACATGATCACCATATACATCTCCGTCAAAGACCCGAGAACAAGCAGAACAAGACCTAGACACCATGAACAACGGAATAGCTCCAACCAGCTTATTTTAGTTCAGCTCAATTCTTTTCAATTTAATTCAGTTTAATTCTATTTCCTTCAATTCAGTTTAATTTTACTCAGTTCAATTATATTTCCAAACAATCCCTAGTGTAGTTAATTAATTTTTTTTTTTTTTTGGTACAAAAATTAATTTCTTAAAGTGCAACTTCCGTTACAAAAAACACAAGCATCATCTTCACTATTCACACTTCCATGCCACATTTCGACGAGATCCATCCATCTATTTATTAATAAAATCGAATTTAGTCAATTAGTCGTAAATTAAATTAGTTGGCCGTCAATCACGTCTCCCACACTCGCTTACTTGCAGGCCAAAACAAACCCCACCCCCACGGCGCACATTAGCACCAACCCCTCCCTTTTCTTTTCAAAAATAATATTCCACCCCCTTTTTTTATTTCCTTTTTTTTCCGCTATAGTATTATTATTATTTATTGACTTTTCCTAAAATCTCCTTTCTCTCTCCTCCCTCGCCGACGACTGACTTCTCGCCGGAGTCCTACGTGTCCGGCGAACTCTCCGACGACCTTCTCTCTCCTCCGTAAGCTCCGATCTCCAATTACTCTGTTCGATTTGATGTGATTACAACTTAAATTAATTTAGTCAGTAATAATTAACTAGTGTAACGTAATTAGTGATTTTCCCCTGGCGGAAATTAATGTCCGCCGGGGTTTAGGTTTGATCTGGCGTGATCATATGATCGATTTTTAGGGTTAGGGTTTTGAAAATGGTGATTGTGATTTGGGGAATTTGACGCAAAGGCGTGTTTAAGTAGTCGATATGGTTCGATTATTAGGGATAACTATAGGAGAGGCGGATGAGTTTCCTAGGGAGATTACTAGGACTAACCCTATTACTAGTAGTGAAAGTGTAGGTGAGAATGGTTGGCTCATTCGCTTTTTCGATTCGGCTTTCTTTTGTGAATGGATTGCTGTTAGTTATTTGTACAAGCATGATCATCCTGGTGTTCGGGATTACTTGTGTAATCGAATGTATACGCTGCCCTTGACTGGTATTGAGGGTTATTTGTTTCAGATTTGTTATATGATGGTGCATAAGCCTAGTCCGTCCTTGGATAAGTTTGTCATTGATGTTTGTAGTAAGTCGCTTAAGATTGCGTTGAAGGTGCATTGGTTTTTGATGGCCGAGATTGAGGATTCTGATGATAATGAAGGGATTAGTAGGATACAAGAGAAGTGTCAGATAGCTGCTACTTTAATAGGTGAGTGGCCACCTTTGATTAAGCCACCTCAGAGTGAGGGGGTTGGTTCAGGGGGTAAGAATGGAATGATTACCAGGCTGCTTTCGTCTAAGCAACAGTTCTTTGGGTCCTCCCCACCGACACAAAGGTCCTTCTCTTTTTCACCTTTGTCGGGGTCGAATGTGAGTGGGAAGATGTCGCCTGATGAGAATAATAAGCTCTTTAAGAAGTTTATGCCTGGTCAAAAGGTTAAGGATGCTTTAATGTTTAGGAAGTCCGCTGAGAAAGATGATGACGACTCCGAGAAGGACGGGTTTTTCCGTAGGTTTCTAAAAGATGGCAAGGATGATGACGATGAGTTGACCGCCAGCTCAGAGGGGTTCTTTAAGCGGCTGTTTCGCGATAGTAAGAGTGATTCGGACGAGAGGTCGATTTCTCGATCCATAGATGATGACGAGAAAGAAAACTTCTTCAGAAAAATTATCAAGGAGGTATTTGATGACAAGAAAGATGGCAGCGAGAGAAATGATGAAGAAGAAAAGGATGTGAGTAGGAAATCAGTGGATGATGAAGAGAAGGAAGGCTTCTTTAAGAAACTTTTTAAGGACAAGTTTGAGGACAGAAAGGATGGAAATGAGAGACATGAAGATGAAGAGAAAAATAGCTCCAGGTTAGGTAAGGATGATGATAAAGATGGTTTTTTCCGGAAGTTTTTGAAGGAAAAGTTTGAGGATAAGAAGGATGGGATTGAGAGGAACGATGATGAAGATGATGAGAAAGAGGGGTTTTTCCGTAAATTTTTTAAGGAGAAGTTTGATGACAGAAAACATGTTCACGATGGCTTAAACGATGAAGACAAGGTTTTTGCTAATGGTGATGAAGACGATTCGTCAGAGCTTCCACTATTCCGAAGGTTATTTCGTGTCCATCCAGAAGAAGTGAAGATCACGTCTCCAGATGCAAATGGTTTGGAAAGCAGTCCAGGGACAGAGAACTTCTTTCGCAAGCTTTTCCGTGATCGTGATAGGTCTTTGGAGGATTCTGAGCTTTTTGGCCAGAAGAAACAGAAAGAGGTTAGTTAAATGTTTTTCTTTGTTTTCTTCAGTTGAATTTTCAAGGAATTTCTCGGTTCATGACTATAAGATCAAATAGATATCTCTGCCACGTGTTTAATGTGCTCCAACAATCGTGTTATCTTTTAGTGACTGATTAAGCGAGTGTTTGTTTAGGAAAAAATGTTAATTCTGAGTCGTTCTGGTATATATGGGTTTTGGTGGGTGGAAGAAATAATGTACTATCATTGTTCTAAAAAACAATACTTGGTCAGAAGGAGTTAGATTTTAATGTAGACATAGAAAGTAATTTGTTTCCTCAGTATTATGTTCTCTTTTTCTTATTTATCTCACGTTGTGAATGTTGCAGAAACATTCTGGTACTGCAGGTTCACCGGGGAATTGGAATGAAAAACCTATTTCCAAGCCTCCACTTCCAAATAGTGCTGCATCCCAGTTTCGTAGAGGAGCTTATCACGAGTCGCTGGACTTTGTACATGCACTTTGTGAAACTTCGTATGGTTTAGTGGATGTTTTTCCAATGGAAGATCGCAAAAGTGCATTGCGAGAGGTGATTCATCATGTTATTTAGATTTACTTTCTGAATTGTTCCTTTTCTTTTGTATCTGCAGTTATTGATACGTGATTTCTCTTTTTAGTCCCTTGCGGAGATTAATGGCGATGTGGCTGAAGCACAAGCTAGTGGAGGTACGACTATAGGCTATGGTTATTCCTTGAATCTTTATGTGGAGACAAGCTATTTATTTGTTGTCCAAGATCATGGTGAAGTCTTGTATACTTGCATCTATTCCATGCATCAATATCCTTTTTCTTATTAAAAGGAATTTGCTCTTTGCCTAACCCTCACCTGCAATAGTTGGACGTTTTGTAGACACTGGTTAATTAATTAATTAGTTAATAGTATGGAGAGCTGTGTTACGTTGACTGATGCATCTGTGAATCATCTTATTGTCAGGTGTGTGCTTTCCTATAGGAAAAGGAGTTTATCGTGTGATGAACATACCAGAAGATGAAGCTGTCCTTTTGAATTCGCGAGAGAAAGCACCTTATCTTATTTGCGTGGAGGTCTTGAAATGTGAGACTCCAAGGTATTTGTTCTGCAGCATGTGTGTTATTTTTTCTTTATTTTTAGTAGGGTAAGTTGGCAGACGTTACAATATCTGGGTAGTTGGCTACGAATGTTTCTATGTTAATTTAAGAAGTTAACGAAAATTAATTGGATTTTCTCTCAGTTATATCAAGGATACATCCAATGCCCAAAAATTATCCAAAGCAGGAATTCCTTTGGCAAATGGAGATGCATTATTGCCGAAGCCACCTCCTTGGGCCTATCCATTGGGGACTCCCCAAGAGGCTTACCGTATTGATGATGGAATGTCTAGATCAACTTCTCAAGCGATTGACCGAGCCATGGGTCAGTTTAAGGAAGCGAAAGTGAAATTTGTAAATGTCAGCCTCTCAGTGGAGGAACACTGCTGCGATCAATCGTTCCATAGACAAAGTGATGTATTAAGAGTAGGGCATCAATATGATCTGGAATACGTGAGAGTTGTACTTACAGCTGATTCCAGGCTCAGATTAGAAGACATAGAGGATCAAGTGCCACCGCGTAAAAAAGAGCATCGCCGTGTCCCAAGTATGGTAGCTATGGAAGAAGTGAAGGTATGTTATTACTGGTTTTGCTTATCTGTGTCAGTACTAGATAGTTGTTCGTTTCTTACCTGACCCAAGCTGTAATATTTGTCTACTTCAACTGTCTAATCGATGCATGACATTAGATATATAAATACCAACATCTGGAGTGATTCCACTTTTTAGATTATTTCACTATTGCTGGATCTGTTAGAGGACTAGTGATCCTTTTGTCTGTTCTAGCTGTAACTTTTATGCTCTATTCTGGATAATAAAATGTGACCATTGTGTTTGTTGAAATTGTTATTGCCATTTACTTCCGGTAACAAATCTTTGTTGTAGATTTATCCCCAAAGCACAAGAAGAATTTTCGGTTTTTGGGGTTCTTTTACCTTTGTTTTCCGTGAATGTGAGATTCAATTCAATATTAATGACATACTTCCTCCCGTTCTTCTGAAAAGCACACTTTAGAAATGGCACAAAGTTTAAGGTAGAAGTAATTAAGCATAAAAAGTGAGATAGGGGTATTTGATTAAAGGAGAGAGAAAGTAGACTAGGGTAGCGTAGTTTTATGGTTGATGGAGTAAAGAGGCATAATACTTCATACTTAATAATGAAAGGACGGTATATGAAGAAAATGCATTATTAAGGGTTCTTAATTGAGGGTATTTTTGATCTTTTGCTTGTTCCTTTTTTTCCGTCTATGAAATCGTGCTTTTCCAGTGAATGAGCCAAATAAGGAATACTGTGCTTTTCCAAGGAATGGGTGGGAGTAATGCTTATGATGTAATTGGTGGGAAATATTTTCAGCAAATAGATGTTTTTACGTTTCGCTGGAATATGGAGATCATTTATCTGGTAAAGAATTTTAAACGTTTTATTCTCTAATGGCAAAGTTAGTAATTATGAGATATTTGGAGCTTGGAGGGGTCAGTTGCTTTTTCCCTTTTTGATTATGTGGCTCAATTCTTCAACCACATCTTAATCGTCTTTTATACATAAGATTACCCATAATAATTTGAGAGTGTAATCTCTTCTTGCTCTCTTTTGTATATGGGTTTCAACTTCTTGTCTTTTAGTACATGATTGTCACTGCCTTGGTGACTTTCATTCGATATTCTACATTTCCTTTAAACAAAATACTAGAACCACTCCTTAATCCATTACCACCTCTTACCGCACATCCGCACCTATCATCTCTCATCTCAATTCATTGAACTGCTCACATCATATAGTCTACTTTCTACGCCCACTATTTTTTCCTGAAGTTTTGCTGATTTCTCATAATCTTGTTTTCCTTTTTCATTAACCAACTTCTGAAAGTATATTTTGCTGTTGTAATTTCGTGATTCTGTTCTGGTTAAAATATTTTACTGCTACTTTTTTTTTTCTCACATAGGCCGCTGCAGCTAAAGGGGAAGCACCGCCTGGATTGCCTGTTAAGGGGCCTGGTCAAGATTCATCAGATGCGCAACATAAGGTTCATACTGTTAAGCATTCAATTTCCCCCCTTAACGTTATCTAAATGTTTGAAGCAAGGAGAATAGCTAAGAGAAAGATTGCATATGTGTAGCTGCTTCAGACCCTTTTATGGTGGGATCTATATTTGGATATTGTAGAAGGCCTAGAAACGGGAAGGTGTAATTATTGTTTGCCATCATGCAGGCTGCAAATGGTGGTCCTCCAAAGCCCACAGATGCATTATCTGGTGAACTTTGGGAAGTGAAAAAGGAAAGAATACGTAAAGGTTCAGTTTATGGAAAGTTGCCTGGTTGGGATCTTAGCTCTGTAAGTGATCAATATAAGTCTCTTCATAATTTTACTGATATGGCGCCCTTATCTCTTCCTCTGTATAATCTGTCTTATTCGTCTGGAGATGCGATGTATTTTATCGAGTGACAATCGGTGATACATGTCGATGGCCTGTTATTCAGAGGTTCCATTTTCAAGCCTTTACTCTATAGGGCCTAATATCTGATCAATTATTTAATTATAGGAACTGGGCAATCTGGGCTGTAGACTCATCATCTTGTTTGTGATATTTGCCATGAATTCTGTTTGGTTGTAGAATTTTGAGATATAGCTGTTCCTTTTTTTTAGCAAGAGACCTAGGTGCTCCTTTTTGCCTTAATTAACTGCTTATTCTGTTAAAGCAACTAATTTATTGATTTAACACTGGAATTGACAAAATAAACCAAGGAGTAAACTTTTTCAGTTGGTCTCTCTTGTGACAGGTCACAAATTGTGACGGGCAAAATGTGACAATTTTATGATAAAAAGTAACCATTCATAAATTCTTTTTTATCAGATAATGTTTACATTTTATCATAAAAATGGTTGTGACACGTCACTAATTAGAATTGTGAAACTTTTTGGTGCTTTACTGTCTGTTTGCCTGACGTTGCTGTGTGATTGCTTTGCATGTGTGTGCGTGTGCGTGTGCGTGTCTGTCTGTATATTAATGAGGATTTCACAATAGCAATCACTGTTAAATTCAAGTTTCATGGGCATTTAAACTCCCAGTCCTTTTTTTTTGTTTTTATTCAGGTCATTGTGAAAAGTGGTGATGATTGCAGGCAGGAGCATTTGGCTGTGCAACTTATTTCTCACTTTTATGGTGTGTGTCATTACCTCTGTATTCCCTGGTACTTGTAACTCCTGCAGCGTTATAGAGTCATGCATTCGGTATAAGATAGTGTATAGTGTATACCTTTTTTCCTTAAGCCTGGCCAGAAACACACGTGAAAGTTTCCCCGCACCGGGTATAACATTTATAAATAAGTTACGTAACTCAAGCCCTTCGACCTGCCGGATACTCGGAGTCTGATCCGGTTCAGAATCCGAATCAGTTGGGTTAACGAAGAGTATAACGAAGGCTTGTATGAAATCATACTAGTCCTAATATGGTTCCAATCCAAATAATGTTCTGCATGCGATTTGAGGTAAGATATATAGAGATAACCATACATAGAATGCTAAATGAGTTAAGGGCATCATTTTAGTATTGTTGAATTAGTGTGCTCTACAATCTAATTGCAGTAAGTGGATTCCTCTTATTTGTGCTTGCATTTAATTATGTCAGATATATTTCAAGAAGCTGGACTACCTCTATGGTTGCGCCCTTATGAGGTCTTAGTAACCTCATCTTATACCGCTCTCATTGAAACGATTCCAGACACGGTAACTAACTACATTGGCTCAAGATACTGATGCTTGTTATCATAATATATATTAAGTGGAGAGCTCATGGGTACCAACCTCTTATCACTTTCTACAGGCCTCAATTCACTCAATCAAGAGTAGATATCATAATATTACGAGTTTGCGTGATTTTTTCAATGCAAAGTATCAGGAAAATTCTCCAAGTTTCAAACTTGCTCAGGTACATGAATGGGTTCTTGGTAGTTATCAAACATACATTAGATGGAATAAGGGTTTGCATTGTTTTGAGGATTCTGTGTGTTGCTGACCTTGCTATGTCAGCTATTTTCGTCAGAATTCCAATCAGAATCTTACAATCCTACGATCCAATAAGTGATGACCGATTGTGATTTTATGTAGGATTTCAAGTTTGTAGGATCTTACGATTCTGATTGTCTTAGGATGTTAAAATGTAAAATCTTAACATGATTTTACAATCCCAGGACTTTACGATGCAATTATATAGTTGTATTAAAAATTTAATTCACTCTTACTATCCAATATAAATGTAACTTTAATTCATGCTTATAGAAAAGCATACTATTAAGTTAGTTGAGCTATCTAGTCATAATATATTCTTGTTCAATTTAGTGATAATTTGTGAGTAAATAGCAATAGGTTAGTGTTTTGAGTTTGATACATCAGGTTTTATTATCTTTCGACAATATATTTATATAATTTTACTTAGATCGTAGTATTCTACGACAATGAGGCACACTTCAACATAAATAGGCAACTGAAGAAGAGAAATCTGTCTTTGGGTGCTTGCTTGTTGCACATAGAATTCAATTTTTTTTCTCGCTCTCTTGACCTCTCAGCCGAGAATCATTTTTTTGTCACATTTTTTGTATATGGTAAGCTCTTTTGTTACCGTATAGCCTGCACTTAGCCTTAGTAGCAGTTAGTTTCTCTTCTTTGAGATGTTGGATCATTCATTCTTTAGTAGCATGCACAAAAATTATCTATTGGTGGTATAGCATATTTAATCTTCCCTGATGTCAAAATCAGCGCTTATTTGATTGGCTTTGCTCAAATTAATGGGTTTAATTTCACTTAAATGCAGACATAACATAGCTTAAAAATATGCAGTAGGGCATGTACAAATTGTTTGTTACTTGTTTCTTAGTCCATTGAGATTTTACTTGTAATCGTTAGAGGAAGTAAATTCCTTGGCCAATTGAGCCTTAAAACATGTGTCCATGACATGAATAGGATACTATAACATAATTCATAAATACACTTTTTTTGCACAGACAAATTGAAAGTGTGTGAGTGAAACTACTGTTATGAGAAAAGGCCATGAACCATGGTATATCATAGTTCTCACCTTATCGTCAAAGATTGTGTGCATATTTGCATACCCCCTTCATGAGTCACGCAGTTCACCATTATCTTCTTGTATATTCGTTGGCAGAGGAACTTTGTGGAAAGCATGGCAGGCTACTCTCTTGTGTGCTACCTTCTGCAGGTATTTGTCATCTTTCTTCTCTGATAACTTGATGGCTTGCTATATTAATTTCTTCATATTATTCGTTAAGCACGTACTTCTATTAATGTAATTGTCGATGGATCTACAATATCTCATCTCTTTCATCACATGTCAAGCTCTTGTAGCTGTGATGTATTTTATATTCGGCTGATTTCTGATCTCATGATTTATTCTTTTTATCCCATAGATCAAAGATCGACACAATGGTAACCTTTTGTTGGATGAAGAGGGTCATATCATACATATTGACTTCGGGTTCATGTTGTCAAACTCTCCTGGAGGCGTAAATTTTGAAAGTGCACCATTTAAATTGACCCGCGAGCTTCTAGAGGTATATTTTAAGTTACTGCGTTCCTGTGTTATTGCACTCACCTTTTGTCCTATTTATTGAGTTTCTCGTGTTTTTGCTGGATTTCTAAATTTCAAGTTTTCATACTTTAATTTTAATTGCTTAAAAATTACATTTGTTCTATAGGTCATGGACTCTGACGCTGAAGGAGTTCCCAGTGAGTTTTTTGACTATTTTAAAGTAAGTAGAGTAATTGGTTTCATCTGTTGCAATCTTGACTTCAGTTATGTGGGATTATTTCTTAATGCAAAAATTTCGGTATAGGTTCTCTGTATTCAAGGTTTCCTTACCTGTCGCAAGCATGCAGAGCGCATTATCCTTCTAGTGGATATGCTGCAGGTTAGTGGCAAATTGACTTTTTGACTCCTATGCAATTTGATTGAAGACACTAAACAGTCGTCACTTTGTTTAAGCCCTTGTGCACTGCTTATAAAAAAGATTCCACCTTTCTGCAAGTATGTCTCTCAAAAATTTTTGGAACAAATTAATAGGAGTAGTTCATTAACCTGATCCAGAGCCTTTACTGAAGAACCTTTTTTTATTTTTGGTTTGGAATGCATTTGAGGACATTTTTTTGAAAACCGCTTATAACGTACATATTGTCGTTATCATGATGCAAGCTTTCAACTACTAAAATCTCGATATCTGATTCAGGATTCTGGATTTCCGTGCTTTAAAGGGGGCCAACGAACAATACAGAATCTGAGGAAAAGATTCCATTTAAGTCTCACAGAGGAGGTTTTTTTATTTTTATTTTTATTTTTAAATTATTATTATTCATTATTTTTTTTTCTCTACTCCTTATCATGCATTCATTGTCCATGGAAAAAACTTTCCAGTTTGTTTTGCGGAACATAATAATATCTGTATAAAATTATAAGTTGATGAAAGATATGGGGTGTCAAATTATAAAGACCACAAATAGTGTCTAACAAAGAAAAACAAGATTCGGAGTAGGAAGCTTATCTGGCACACCTCAAATTGTAATTCGTAAGTTTTTTTTCACATGCGCGAAGCTGCAGATGGAGTAGTTTAACAATTAGTCTTGTGTAAGGTGGCTTTACTTAAAAAAAGTGTGTAAACGGAAAACTACTTGGGAAAAGGATCTGTTTTACAATAAACTTGTGTAAGGCCGACTTACGCAAGTATTTTTGGTAGTTTAAAGTTGCTTTTCATTAATGTGTTTTCTGTTTGTTGCAGCAATGTGTCTCTTTGGTCCTGTCATTAATAAGCAGCAGCTTAGATGCATGGAGGACAAGGCAGTATGATTACTATCAAAGAGTTTTGAATGGGATTTTGTAATATTAACATTTGCTGGACTTGGGGACAGTATATCTTGTTCAAGTATGGAAAAATGGGTCGGTGCCTCAGCCAAGTACCATGGCTTTTGACTGTTTCGATTGTCTCAGGGGTTGTATGAAGAACAAAAGGTACCAGGCAGTCTAATTTGTCAACTGATTTTTGGAGATATGAGACTTAGTAATTGTATCGGCTTAAATACTTGTGGATGTGGTCACTTGAGGGGGATGGATTTCTATGTGAGCTCTTTTGGCTGGTTGGCGCTTTGAGTCGGGGAGGACTACTCGAACCCTCACTACTTGTTGGAGCCTTTGACTCTGTAAATATTGTGATTCCGAGGAAAGAGGCTCGGCTTACGTTTGGAGTATTTGCCCCGAGCCAATGCCCAATTTGTACATTTTCGAAACACTCGTGTGTCGGAGTTGAGCCTGCTGACTGCTTGCATATATGATGCCAACAATGGCCTTAAAGAGCAGGGGCCTCGTATCTCGAGTGTTTTTGTGTATAATTCTTGTTTGTTTGTTCCTTTTGTAAGGACACTTTTAACTGATATTAGACACTTTGATCTAGCAAGGTGAACCGCCTTGTATCTACCAGGATGTTGAGGCGTCGTCTTTGATTTTGTGTTTTTGCTTCCATATTTACCCTGTATGTTTGATGTTTACTCAACAAGACAAGTCATCCCTTTTGGGTGTGATGATAGAGTTGTTCGCTGTGTTTATTGTCATCCCAGTCTTGCACTGTTTTGGCTATTCTTTCCTCTTTCGCCGTCCATTTATAAAATCTGATACGAGCCCTTGTTATTTTCCTTGACAAAATTACACCTAACTAGTCTTAATCCCAACAATTTAAAAAAAAAAAAATTACAAAGAAATTTGTTAAAGTTTTTATCACGTCATTTTAGATTTATATTTATACTAGGTGGTATCCCGTGCTTCGCACGGCCTGTTTGTATGTTTTGTTAATTTAACTGCAAAAAAGTAGATAACATATAATAGTATTTAAGATTTTTACTATAATAAAATAGATTGAACTTTTTCAAAACTTTTATTTTTTTGAGGTTTTAACTTCAAATGTTTAAAATACAACATATAAAACATATTTAATTAGAAGTATAGTTAGTTATGCATAATTAAATATTTTATATATGACGCATACATTCAATATTAAAAAATAACTATATTAAAATGTAGTATGTGTTTTTCTTTTTTAACATCCTTTATAACACAATTGTGTTTAGTAGTCATTACTTTTATTATTATTATTCAATTCATTCACTTACACGGTATACATACATACTTGTTACCACGTTATTTAAACCCTCTCAAAATCTCATGGTCTAACTTTTAAAATTTTTTTAGTAATGTATCTAATGGTCTAGCTTTTGAAAAATTGTAACTACAAAATATCTAAAATTCAACGTATATATATATTTATACATGACGTATAGATATAAAAATAAAAATAACTATAATAACTTGTATTGTAATATGTTTTCTTCTTTTTCACGTCCTTCTCTGCTCATAATTTATTTAATAGTTGCTACTTTTATTGTGATTGTTTAAAAGCACTTACTATCACGGTGTTCATACATTGTCGTTATCTCAACGTAAATAACTATAATAACTTGTATTGTAATATGTTTTCTTACTGCTCATAATTTATTTAATAGTTGCTACTTTTATTGTGATTATTTAAAAGCACTTACTATCACGGTGTTCATACATTGTCGTCATCACACTATTTAAATCTCTCTAAACTCTCTTGTGTAATTCATTGTTATATGTGTATAATTTGTCATAATATAAGTTTTTCATTCCAACATTATAAAAGTTATAATCAAATTGTTCTGATAATTAAATTGACGCTTACAATATTTTTTTTTGTGATGGATTAATGGTATAACTTTTTTAACTTTCTCAAATTGTTTTCTTTTAAAATATACAGTAGTGTGAGATGCTCAATTAATTACATCATCTATATAGAAAAATAATTTAATAAGTATAATGGTAATTATACTCACAAGAAAGCATTGTTCGCAATTAAGATAATGATTTACGTTTTAAAATTTGTATCAAAACATTTTTAAAAAAATATTAGAATCAAATTAACTACTCATTTAATGTAATTTAATAAATGACATTTATTAAACTATAATTAATAATCTACTGAGATTTATGCAACATTTATTATGTTTGTATTTAATGCTTGGTTGTAATTAATGCTTGTATTTATGGTTGAATATGCCACATGGCGCATCCACGGCGTTTCAACCCAGTTTATATATATATATATATATATATATATATATATATATATATATATATATATATATATATATATATATGTATACATGTATATATATATATATATATATATATAGAGTCTGAATCCGGTGAGACAGCTAATTATGGCGAGGCAACCTGCCTCACCAAACTTCTCACTAGACTGATACTATTTCGTTGGGCTGACTCAAGTCGTGTTGTTCATAGGGCTGACAAACAATTAGGGGTCATTCCTAATTGGCCCAAACACTCTCTATCTTACGTAAACACCAAACCCAAATTCACAAATTCCACCAATTACTTTCTCTATGCTTCTTCGTAAGAACAACACCATCAACGTTCTTAATTTCAATCAATTTCTCTCTGCTGCGATTCTACAAAATTGGGCGTCGATATCACCGAAACAACACACAACAACGTGAGTTTATCAAATTCAGAAGAAAATTTCTATTTATTTTCAGGTAATTTTATAATTTTATCAAATTGAGCATATTCATAAATACCGTTGATTAATTTATGATATAAGTCTCGATTTTCATCAAAATTGAATTTTTTTATCAACCTACTCCTGATTTCTTATTAATTACAATGTTGTTTTTGACGTTTTGCAGCTCTGATTGTTATGGAGATTGTAGATATCACAATACTTGATGATAATAGTTCTATTGAAACATGTATGTCTCAATTTTGCCGCTTTGATTTTGATTTTGTGAATCTAAGACTTGGTTGGTTAAATCTTAAAGACGACATTGTAATACTCTAGGTTTTTGTTAATGTGAAATAGAGACTTGGTGTTGGTCTTTATGATTCTTGTAAGAAAGACTTGGTTTTGTGATTATTATAGTAGTCGCTCCGTCACGGTGAAAAGTTAGTTATATAATGTATAGTATATATGTTTGTTTCTTTGTGAATCTAGAACCTGTTTTCGTGAAACTTAAACATGATTTTGCGAAACTTATAATCATCGTTCCGTCATGTTGAGAATTTAATTATATGATGCATATATAGTTGTTTAGTTGTGAATCTAGGACATGATTTTGTGAGACTTAGACATGATTTTGTGAAACTTATAATATTCCCTATGTTAGCAGTAATATGTTTTTTTGTTTTTTATGTGAGTTGTTGTTAACCCGTGACATGATTTTTGAATATTTATTACCATCGTTGTGAGTTCTATACAGTATTTTTCCAAAGGAGTATCTAATTAAAGGTTTGTTTCTTTACACAGAAAGATACATCCGAAGAGGAAGAAGAGGAAGAAGCGGAATAAAGAGTGAAGAAGCGGAATAGAGAGTGACGTATTCTCAGGATGATGAGGATTGAATAAACACAAGTTTTAACTACTTTTCTTTTATGTTTGATTGATTTTGGTTTTCAACTCAAGCATTTGGGAATATGTTTTTCGTTAGCATTTGATGATTTTGTAGTATTTAATGATTTTGTGAATCCTAGACCATATTTTGTGAAAGATAGACATCAATTTGTGAAATCGTTTATTAAAAGTTTATTATTTCAGATTTTGTGAATCCTAGACGTACTTGTGTGAAACCTAAGTTTGATTTTATGAAATGTTTGTGATTTTGTGAAACCAAGACATCAGCAGTGGGTGAAACCGTTTTACTTTAAAGGTTACTATCTCATAGTTTGCGAATACAATATGTAATTGTGTTATGATTCCTTTTACGTGTGAAATTTCTTACACGTAAATTAGATTCACAACATGAAATTCAAAGATTCAGAAACGTTAGCTATAGGATTCACAAACAACTGCCCTACTTTAACAAAGTAAATTTCTATTTGCACAAGAGTTTCACAAATTGAGATCCTAGTTTCACAAATGACTGCCCTACTTTAACAACTAGGATTAGCCGTAGGATTCATCACATAGATTAGTTGTAGGACTCACAAACTAAAAGCCCAAGTTTTACAAGGCCAAATCCTATTTTTAAAAACTAAGTTAATAGATTCACAATTCAAAAGTCTGGGATTCACAAATTGAGGCCCTAGATTCACAAAAGTGCAAGTTGAGCTGCTTGTCTACTAAATAATTACCTACTTTTCTAGAATCGTTTCTCTTATACAAACTGTTACGGAATAATACTTATACAAACTGTTGGAAACGAATGTCTACTAAATTGTGGATTTACAACTAAGGATTAACACCGTCTGAAAATTGTCTTGATCCCACAGTCTTGATCCCTTGAACCCACCGTCTTGATCCCACCAACACAACACAAAAACTTCAGGAAAAAACCTATACCAACAAAAACAAGCAAGGATATACAATTAGATAAAAAAATATATACCAAAGTTATATATAAAAGGAAATGACATCAGTTTTAAGACAATGAATTTTTCAAAATATATATGTTTATGGTGATGAAAAAAACAAGTTGAATTCCTATTTTCATAGGAGTTTCACAAACTAAGATCCTAGATTCACAAACCTTCGTTGTAGGATTCAAAAACCTTAGCGGTAGGATTCACAAATTGATGTCTTACTTTAACAAAGAAAATTCCTATATTTCAAGTAGTTTCACAAACTTGGGTCTAAAATTCACAACACAAAAAGCCAAGGTTCACAAACCTTAGCTGTAGGATTCACAAACAGATGCCCTACTTTAACAAAGAAAATTCCTATTTTCAAGGAATTTTTACAAACTTGAGTCCTACATTCACAACACAACAAGCCAAGTTTCACCAAAACTAACGGCTAACTCGAGTGCAGAACAATTGCCAGATGCTCTGTGCACCCGCCATTATCAACATGCTGTCAATACGAAACAGATTTGCGCTTATCGCTTAACTTCGTGAAAAAGTATTGGTAATCGCTTAATTTTGTGCAAAACAAACCTAGAATAACGAAAGTGAACTATTTAATGACGAAAAAATCAAGTAGATTAAGCTTAGAAGGATGAAAGTGATAATAATCAGAAAAGAGGGAAAACCATGTAGAAGTAGGATTTCAAGTTGAATATGCACAATTAACGAAATCACCATAGTAACTACAGAAAATCGAAAACAGTACTTACAATAATATGTTAGAACGCGATGTCAGATCCGAGGATGCATAAACGAAGGAGAAGTGAAGAAATCGGAAATTAAAGGTGACGACTATGACGACATAGAAGCAACAAACAATTGAGTTGAATATACGCACAAAATCTTCAATAAATGAACTAGAATGAGTAAATTTTCAAATTAATGACAATAGAAATAAAAAACGGAAGCTCAATTAGAAAATTAACAAAGAATTTGGGAAAGAAATTTGTAAAGAGGAAAGTTATAAAAGATGATGAAAATCGTTCATAATAACCTAAATTAGCACGAAATCGTTGAAGATGTTCATAGGAAATGGTGAACGGAGTCGTTGAAGGCGATAATGAACAAATGGCGAAGAAAATGGCTACAAATATGTGAAATGTAGAAGATGAAGACTTCAGAGAAAAAAGAAATAGAATATGGTGCAACGTGGAAAGAGACTAGGGTAAATGAGCATTGATAGCATTGAATTCATGTTTTAAGTATTGCAACGTGGCACAATCTCGCGCCTTAATTTCTTTTTAATTGGATGGTGGAGATGGGTCCAGCTGCCTCATCCTAAGGAGGGTGCCTCACATGATTCAATTCCTATATATATATATATATATAGAAATCACATAAGTCCACCTTTCTTAGGTGAGTCCATGAGTCCTAATATTAATCATTAGATCAAACAAATGAATGGTCAGACAAAAAAATGAAAGGTTGATATAAAAGCACCCAAACCCACCCACACTCTAATCAGAAATTATATCCCCTCTCTCTTCCCACTTCTCTCTCAAACTAGCCGCCTGAAGCCGCCGCCTGAAGCCGCCGCCTAAAGCCGCCGCCTGAAGCCGCCGCCTAAAGCTGCCGCCTAAAGCCTCAGACTAAAGCCTCCGCCGAACCAGCCTCCGCCTCCAGCCGCTCTCCTTATCCTCTTCCTCCTCTCGTCACCCACCGACCGCCGGACCAGCCGCCACCTGTAGATACCTCATTTCTACACCTTTCGCCAACCACCCAGCGATGATTGGGCCGCATATTTGGTACGTGGAACGGTTAATGACAGTTCGTAAGTTTATCGTCAAGTGATAGCTGAAACACTTGTGTCTACCCCCTGGTCGTCATCTACGCACTGATACGGTCGTTTTGACAGTCATTAGAGTTAATTTGGAGTTCTGGTCGAAAACCACCTTCATTTTCTAGAAACCGTTTAAAAACGCCAAGTCGGCACACTCTAGAATATTCTGGATATTTATTCCATAAATCTTCAAATTCTTTCTTTTTTGGTAAAATATATCTCGTATCTTTTTAAAAGGAAGTATAGATCTACCGCAATTTCATAATAGAAACGCGGAAATCTTTCTTCCGTAGGAGAAACCCTCTGCGGAAATAACGCAGCAGGTGCTGCGCCCCTTTGGAGGATCGCAGTTCCTGCTGCGCCCCTTTTCCAGCATGTTTTCCCCGTTTCCAGAATATTTTCGTGATTTCTTTCCAAAGTTTGAGTCATTCCAAAACTCTTCATATTTTCTAGTATAAATAGAGAGCCCTTCTCTTCTCTCTCTGCATTCTAGACTTTGCTCTAAGCTTTCAACGCCTACGTGCTTGATCAATCGACCACGTAAGCTTAAATCATTCTGGGTACCCGTCACGTTGCATGACCGACCAATTTGACACTACATAATCAATTAATTCGATCAATCAACTTAAATCCTCTAACGAAGGCACTTTCTACGTACATTCGAGTCAATCACTAAACGTCAACTTAGTTAATCTCGTTTCGTCAAACATGTAAGTCTGAGGTGTAAATCCCATCTTTTTTATTTGTATATTTTTTATTTTCCGCTTAATTAATTTAAAATTCACGTCATAAGTAAATTCGAAACTTTTTACCAAACCTTTTTACAAAACCTTTTTTTACGAAATAGCAGTCATCAGACGTCGAGAAGAAACGCAGTAGCAGCTGCGCCTCCTCGAAGGGTCGCAGCGTCTGCTGCGTCTCTTCCTGAGGCCGCCCTGCTTCTGCTCTTCTTCTTCTTCTTCTTCTTCTTCTTCTTCTTCTTCTTCTTCTTCTTCTTCTTCTTCTTCTTCTTCATGCGATTTTGTTCTTTTTTGTCCTCCTTTTCTTATTTTCCTTTCTTTTCTTCGTATATAGCCGTATTTCAACATAATCTTTCACGTAAAACGTTTTGTTCTCGACCTAAATTTCTAATAATTCGATATTTGCGGGTTTTCGTCTTTAAATGAAAATGGGCTCTTAGAGATTCGATTTGTTCATATCGAGTCTCTGGAATTCGTTATTGACACAAATTATAGTGTAATTAATATGTTAAACCACTTCTACTCGAGTTATAGGTCAATAATCAATCGTAAATATACAAAGGAACGTTAACTACTCGCGATTCTGACTTCATAGCAAGAACTCAGCTCAAGAACAGACGCCATGAGCCTTGCGCCTCTTCCAGAGGACGCAGCTGTTGCTGCGCTTGTTCTTGGTTGAATTCTGTCCCTGAACTTCCATTCTCGCTTTGACATAGCTTTAATTACATAATTAACTAACTATTAGTTGTAATATCGCTCCTAATCTATCACTTTTAGTTTTTCAAATCTTTTCCTTTTCTTCAAATATCCGTTTCGAATATATTTCTGACGTGGATCCTGTAATCTTTGTAATTCTTTGTAATCCGTTGTAATCTTGTTTAATCATTGTAATTGTATGATTTTGCTTCTCCCTCGTATATAATTAATTCTAAATTCCCAATTTTGACATAATTGAGTGCTAATTACATGTTCACCGACATAGTATAACTCACATGCTAGGATTAAAATGTTGGATGTTGCATTGCATGCATATAATCGATAACATATCAAATGCAAACAATTTCCCTAATCATTAGTAGAGGGCGCTATCGAGGCGGGCGGGAGTAGGTGTTCGATTAAAGAGCTTCCTAATACGTACCCTCACCCGTTACTCCAGATCTCTGTGAACATCTGTGTTCATTGGCATCGATGAGAGTCATTCTAGACATAGAATGCTAAGGGTAATGAGTTCTTAATGTTCATGTCACCACTTTGTGTCTTGACATGGCATAAAGTATTCGAACGGTTCCAATTTCCCATAAAAATTGATGGCGACTCCACAAATGCGTATTTTTACGCTTGTCCTTCCAAGCGCGCCCCTCCGTGGTCCCCGTCCTCGTGTACCACAGTTTGGCGACTCCGCTGGGGAATATACACTTACGTGTTACCCAAGGTGAAACTTGAACAAGGTTATGGAATAGTTTGTACGAGACAGTTGTCGGTTTTCGTTACTCGACCTTCTTAGGTCGTTTTATTCGGCCTTCCCAGACCCAACCCAACCCATTTCGACCAATCGTCCCATCTGGATGGTCCAAATTCTTATCTGGGCCTAAGGATGGATAGCGATTGACGTCAACCATACCGTGGTGCATACGTATGTTTGTATCGAGGGCTTTCACTACTCGAGAAAATGGACTAGGAACCGACCTTACTCTGTTGGAGCTAGTGTCCTCCACAATTAGTGTGATAACGTGTATAAATCTCTTACAGGTTCACAGGGTATACTTAGTATTCTTATCAGTTGATTAATGTTTATCGATAACGGTTGGCTTGCTAGAAGTTTGACGTTATTGTCATTTTAATGGCGGTGATCAACTGGTCCCTAAAAGTCACACCTAAAGGATGTGTTTGAGAGATATGATTATATGAAAAATATAATCATATTGATGCCTTATATGACTAAAAGGTTAGTCGATGTATATGACTAAAAGGTTAGTCAATGTAATGATGATACGATTATTTAATACGATTAAATAATACTAGCTGAGACGAATTAAATGTTAATTCGTAATGGAATATAAACTGTTATATCTAATTGATGTATATAATGTAATTATTTAATACGATTAAATAATGTAAGCTTAAACGAATTAAATGTTAATTCGTAATTAAATATAAACTGTTATATTTAATTAGCAAATTATAAATATACGATATTTATAATTGATGTATATATTATACGATATTGTCATAATAAATGATGTCAGACCGGTATTAATAAATCGACTACAAGATGTTGTATGGACTTATTAATATATGACAACATAAATAACAATAATAATACATACACATATTATACATTAAATAAATAAAAGAAGGAAGAATCCTATCTTGACTCCAATACCTAAAACAAGTAGAAGAAAAAGAGGGAAGACTCCTCCCTCGCCTCTGCTTGTGTTGGACGACTACAATAGAGAAAAAAGAGTCTTATATAAACTCTTCTTCTCTACTTTCTCATGACGACAATTACAATAACTTTTCACAAAAATTAGCAGTAATTTTTGGTGTTCATTCTAGCACAAGAAAAGGCATATCTCAGAGCATCTTGGGTGCAATGATTAGGAGAATATCGATCTCGATATTTGTTCTTAGGCCATATTGCTAGGACCAAAGGTTGATTCTAATCTTTATGCTTTTCGTTCATGACTCGTATTTCATATATTATAATTTCGTTATAATCCTTAAATTTCATGTATGAAATATACCGATATTTCCCACAAGTGGTATCAGAGCCAAGGCAACGAAATTATTTTATATGATTTTTCATAAATGATGAAATATATTAAATTAAAATTTTTCAGAATTTTTTTTTAATGTTTCGGCTGTTTTTTTTTTTTAATTTTCGGCTGGTTTTTTGTTTTTTTTATTTTGATTCTTGTTTTCATTTTGATTTGTTGATATTGTTGTTTTAAATTGTTAAGATGACAATATGATAAATTTGTAGATGTTTTAATTTAATAAGGATTAAATTAAAATGTAAATGGAAATTGTTTTGAATGTTTATGAACATTTGTATTGCTATATACTTTCGGTTTAACATGATGTTAAATTATTGTTTTGCATCATGATTCATTAATTTTAATGATGTTCAAATCAATTATGATTAGTCAAATATTAAGATAATCGATTTAATCATGATTTAGATATTCATTTTAATTTGTTAAATTGAATCATCTAGTTTGAATCAATGTTTAATAATGATTGAATGTTGATAATTGTACCGATCTTGTAATATTAACAACATCAAATTATATGTTTAATTTATTAAAAAAAAAAAAAAACAGGCCGTAGCTGTTGAGAAAAAAAAAAAAATTTCGGTTTTTTTTTTTTTTTTTTTTGTTTTTATTATTGGCCGAATGTTATTTATTTATGCATTATATTGATAATGTATGATTGTTATTGTGAAAAAGTTCACAATTATTGGATACCCAATTATTTCAAAAAGGTTTAAAATAATGTTGGATTAATTCATATTATACGATAATATGAATTAAAATTGGATTATGTTTGATTGGAATTATTGGGAGTAATTAGGGAATTGTCACATAATTTTGATCATTTTAAATCAGGTGGTTTGGATAAATTACTCTACATAATTAGAGAATTATGTCTTGAATGATTAATTTATTGTTGATGCATTTTATTTTGTTGAATGATTTGTTGAATGGTTTATTTACGTATTTTTGCAATTGGTTGTAATTTGTATTACCTAGTGTGGCCTTAGTTGATTATGTTTTCGTAATGATGGAAACATGATCTTGATGTAATTTTGAGATCTCGAATCTCCTTTTGTTTTCTTTGAAATTATGTTTTTAAATTAGAATGTAAATAGGTTTATATTTTGTAATTTATTAAATGTAATTTGAGAAAACTAAAGATGGAGATCGGATTGCTCACTCCCGCTACATGGACCAAGATGGAACATCAAGACAAGCTTTTCGGGTCCAATCATGGATGGATTCCAAAGTTGTATTTTTGTTCATTTTGGTAGATAGGCCACACTAGGACTTTGTAATTTTACGTATTTTTCGTTCTTGTTGCTTTTCTTCACATGATAGTTAGTGCATCATATTCCGCCTAAACCAAACCACCTACTACTAATGCATGAAAATTGACTCATATAGTTTGGATGTTAGTTATCATGGACATAAAGATGTCACACGAATTTTAAGCCTTATCTTAGTTTATTCATTCTCGCATGCTAGATATTCGTTCACTTAAAATGAATTAAAATAAAGTCGATGGGATCTCCCTCTAAAACCTAAAATTGAGACTAGTCTTTATAGGCCAAAATACTATGAATCCCTTCTTCGTCGGTAGGCATATAGGACCTTACTCTCCATATGACCCCTTCTACGTTGGGTAAGTAGTATGTGTTGACTTATTTTACCTCAACATTATGATCCGAAGAGTTTCTCGTGATTATGATGGACTAATAGATAAAATTTTATCGACCAAGAATTCTAAAGGTAGAATTAGCCAAGTGGTTGGCTTATCAATTTACAGATAATTGAGTCTTGGGATCATTTATATAATTCTTGAGGGAGGTCAATTGTATAAATGCTTGAGTCTTTGCATTAAACAAGTTTTGCACTAGACTTAATTCATATCGATGAGTATGCTTATTATTATATTTTTCTTCTTTTTCGCAGTGTAAAATTCGTCTTATATTGATAATACTGCTATAACAAATGGCTGGCCATAATGATGTCCCTATGCCAAGTACCACACTCGCACGCGAGTCCTGGCTTAAAACTTTCATGGACCACATGAATCAGTCCACGCGACTGAAGAATGACGGGTCCAACTTTGCGGACTGGGAGGCGGCATTACGGAATGCAGCCATTGCTGACGGCAAGCTCAAGTTCTTGACTGTTCCAATACCGCCAAACCCAGGCCCCAATGCGAGAGCTAACGAGTCACTTGCTTTTAGTGACTTCGTTATGGAAGCGGGTGCGATAAAGAACGTACTCATCTTTGCAATGGAAACCAATTTGCAAAAACGCTTCATTGCCCAAGGTGCAAATAAGATTTTCATCACGCTCACTAACGAATTCTCAAAAGCACTGAGAATCGTTACTTCTGAGCATACCTGTCGCTTCTTTGAGGCGAAACTCCAGAAGGGCCAACCGGTTAGCCCACACATTCTTGATATGATCGAGAATGTCGAGAAACTGGAGGCACTTTATTGCAAAATCAGTGAGAGCATAGTCATTGACCGTATGCTTCATTCACTTCATGATGGTTTTGCCCTTTTCAGGGCAAATTACTACATGAATGACATGAGGAAAAGTCCTCATGAGCTACACTCACTTCTCGTACAGACCGAGAAGGATCTGAAATTGAGTGGGAGCATGAACCAAGATGTTCTCATGATTTCCAACAAGAACAAAGGTAAGGGCAAGGCTCATGGCGACCTAACTATAGGGAAGCCAAAGTTTAAGAAGTCAGGAAAGTGTAAGAGTGGGCCTGGTAAGACTAGTAGCTCACAAAGCAAGGCAAAGAGCAAGGACAGTGACATTGAGTGCCACCATTGCCACAAGACTGGGCATTGGAGGAGGAACTGTCCCGTGTACCGTGAGGACATAAAAGCAGGCCGCGTCACTCCTGTTGGTATGTTATCTTATATTCATATGATTGAGATTAACCATGCAAGTTTCGGAACTTGGGTACTTGATACAGGTTGTGGTTCTCATATGTGTAATCATTTGCAGGGCCTAAAAAACATCACACCTCTCGCAAAGGGTGATGTGGACCTGCGAGTCGGGAATGGAGCAAAAGTTGCTACAGTCTCAATGGGAACATATGTAATCCAACTCCCGAGTGGATTTGAGTTATATTTATATAACTGTTACTATGTACCCAATTTATCTAAGAACATTATTTCTGTTTCCGTACTTGATAAAGACAGTTTTTCATTTTCAATAAAAGACAATAGCTTTATTTTCTCTTTGAATGAAATGATTTATGGCAAAGCAGTTTCCATGAATGGCATTTATATCTTAGATCAAACCACAAACATATTACATGTGAATAATAAGAAAGTAAAGGTTGGTGACAAAGATCAAACTTATCTATGGCATTGTCGTATGGGACACATAAATGAAAAACGTGTAAAGAAGCTCATTGAGAATGGGACTATCTCCCCATTTGATTACGAATCATTTGGCACGGGTGAATCATGTCTTATCGGCAAAATTACTCAAATTTCCTTCAAAGGTGTTGGAATGCGTGCTAATGTGTGACAACCCTCGCGAATGCGGAAATTAAACATACAAGCATGTGATTTAATTAGCGGAAATACGGTATTTTAAAAACCTTTATACATGCAAGATAGAAAATACGAGGAGTGTCAAATATTACAAACGAAATACAAAATACTACAAGAGACGTAGTCTCTCAAAATGTTAACGAAAGACAAGTTATTTAGCATCTAGCTAATGAACTTCTAGAGGTGTTTCATCCAGGGACAACGCCCGCTAGCTCACACCCGAACCCAAAATACCACAAGCAAAAAGCCATCCAAATCAAGCAACCTGTTCATTCATGAAAAACATGAACGCCACAGTCAGTGGGGAGTAAATCCGGGTTCTCCCAGCCATATCACATTAAACGTACATAAAAGAAAATACAAAAGTAGAAGCATGCATATATAGATATACATGTGAAGTACGATAAGGATAAATAGGCAATTCAATATATAATTATAAGAGCATATGAAGTACAAGTCTGAATCCATCATGTTATACAAAGACTCGGGGAAGACACTCTTAGGCAACCGAATACACTCACTAGGGCTTGCATCTCACCGTTAGCGGTATAAGTTTGATAAGATTGAGACTCGACAAACAAACCATGCCAAGTCGTGGTATGATCATGAATAATCAATCATGTAATCACCCATCCAACACAAAACGACACAACGACGACATCTCTCACGGTAAATGAAATGCACTAGCACCGTGTACATGGCAAGTATGATTAAAAGGCATCCACGAGATAAACATTTCCCGGAACTCATACACGATCACATTTTGTATATGTGGACTAATTTCCTCCGGTAGAACGACGATATAAATACCCGGTCCTAGTCTAAATCTGGCCAGAATCCCGAAATCACATTTTCCGGTTCGACATGTGATAAACGTTTCGCATCCAAGACTCGGTCAATCATAGACGCCGAGTACCCCAAATTCGGTAGATACAATTCACGAAAGAGGCGGAAAAGAGCACAAGCCTCATAACAAGCGGTACGCTACATGCAAATAACACCACCTCGCAAGTACACAACATTTAACGGCCGGGTCGATCAACGCAATGCGTTCGCCTCCCAACAACGTCGTCGTATGCCCACTAACACATGCAATTAAGCAGTAGGATACCTCCCCGTTCCGACATTCCAGCCTTACGAACGTGGAGGTAGCCAAGGGAATGAGAGTACAAAACACGTAACAAAATAGTGCTCAAACCGTAACATTTGTAAAAACCGACTCAAAGTGGGACATAAAAAAAACCGTCACAAAACATGAGAATAGGAAATTATATAAATTTAACTATGATAAAAATAAATCAATACATGATACATAAGCATTAGAACAAGTTTATGAAGCATAATAAATAAGAAACATAGATCCCCTCTCCAAAACAACGTTGTTTGGAAACCAACTAAAACAAGGGTCCACTTCAAACAGTCATAACTAGAGTTCTAGACATGCAAATGTAGAAATTCCAAATGGAGGTGATAGCTTATCCTCTTACGGTTCCAACGGGATGTCACAAGCCCAAAACAAGCAAGTAACGAAGGCGATATGATCATTTTACAAAAAGGGGCCAGTGCAGGAAAACTGCAGTCGGCAGCGAGTCAGCGCCCCACGACGCTGCTAGCGTCCCACGACGCTGCCAGCGTCCAGGGAATGCTGCGAGCGTCCTGTTCGGGCAGGCACGAGTCACACGAATTTCCACAATTTCACTAAGGCATAACACAAATATCATCTATCATCACAATTCCTCAATTCTCATATCAATTATCAACTAACAACAACCATCATCAACAACACAATTCCTAAGATTACTAATCATAT